>PJEX01000361.1:37700-49284 GCA_005350895.1 Colletotrichum tanaceti | reverse complement strand
CCCCCCCCCCCCCCCCCCTCTCTCAGTAAGAAGAGCTGTCGATATGTGATGAGCTGCAACTATTGGGCCGTGAAGCGGAGCGGAGCAGCACGACAACCCGATGGAGACGAGCCGGCGTCCAGTTTCCGCAGCAAAGAATGGGACGCCCGGCCCCAAAGCGGTGAGCTCCTCGTCTTACGCATGTGCCCAGATCCAACTAAACTGCATTCGTATCCAAACGATCCAGATCATCCAAGACACCAAAGATGTGTAGCCCCGTCTCCACGTCCCTCATCCCCCCCTCACACCGACACCTTCTCTCCCTCCCCGGCTCAGCTGTGATTGTGAACCCCCCACCTGGTGGCTCCATCACACACGAGCTCTTTTTTGCCAAGTCACTAATACGTTGACATGCTTTGCTGCTGTGCATGTTTGTACAATATGACCATGCAAGCCGCCCTCTACGGAAGAAAGGACATAAGGGTTTCACAACCTGAGCTGCCCACTCTTGCTAGCTAATTACCTACCTACCCTCTGACGGTATGCATAACCATCGCAAAAGACACATGGGACGAGCCGAGGCACGATCAGCCCGGCCGATCTGGTGTAGGTCGGTCGTAGCGGTCGTCTAAGCCATCCATACCCCCCTTCCTTCTTCTTCCCCCTCCGTTCCGTTGGGTTGATTCCCGAGACTGAACGTTCAATCCGCGTTCTACGCACGTTGGTTGACCTTTTGCAACAACAACGAGAACCACCACGACCTCCTCCTCCTCCTCCTCTTCCTGGCATAATTACAATGTCCAAGACGCCAGACCCCCCCAGCTACACCCAGTTCGCCTGCGTCGGCACCGGCTTCTCCGCCATCGGGCTCGGGGCCACGCTGAAGAGGTGGTATGGCATCGGCGACATCCGCTTCTTCGAGCGACACAGCGAGCTGGGCGGAACGTGGTTCATCAACCAATATCCCGGTAATATATTACGACAAGAGCTTTCCCTAAACATGGTTCATGTCATCATCTTCGGTCCCCGGGGGGGATGGGATGGGATGTCGTGCCAACCATGACCCCCCCCCCTGACCCCCCTCCGCTGCCTGTTTCCCAACTTTGCGGACCTGAAGATCAGTGTAAGTGCTTGTGTGTGTGTGTGTGTGTGTGTGTGTGTGTGTGTGTGGTTTTTCATATGTATTCTTCATGTCAATGATTCGCCTCCGGGCAACTGACGATGCGAACGTCTTAGGGACCGACACACCGAGGGCGAAGAACGGGAACGGGCCCGTGGCGAAAAGTTGCCTTGGCGGCGTTGGTGGGATATCTCCTGTCTCTCTTCTTCGGGCTCGCTCGTAGCCCGCTGGCCTATGGCAACCGCTACTGGCAGCAACTGAAAGCGGTGTCGCAGATGCTGCGGAGCAGGCTGTTCGGCGAGCTCCGGAGGCTGAAGTCGTGAGTCCAAGGGGGGCGGTTGTTCTGAACTTGTGTATATAGACCCATCGAGGCATCAGGTGATGGCGACTAATTGGGTGGTTCTAAGCACAACCACCTTGTCCAGATACTCACCTCACTTTGGCTAATTCCCTCAGGCCATGTAGGTAGTGGCCTGCTGGCTGGCCTGCGATCCATCCTCAACTGCATCTGCATCTGCATCTGTGTCCAGCTCAACTGAACAACACGCACCCCTCGATATCACATTTCTAGGTAGGTGAAAGTTAGATGTTACCAGAACTAACATAAGACCCACAGTGCCTGGATAGTGTGGACTACGTGTTCTCAAAGTATTCCAAAGCTCGGCCATAGAATCCAAGCTTGGCCTGGGAATACAAATGGACTAGAGCCCCTAGATCTCGAGTATTCCGGTCAGCGAGGACACGCGACAGCTTGTTATCTGTGCAGGCATCCTCCTCGGCGGCTCGTACCAGTTCCACATATTGATTCACATCCACCTCCCTCTGCGCTACGTCAGGGTCGAGCGAGTTCCCCTCTTGATCGTACTTTTCTGGCGGGTTCAGAAGTCGAGGCACTATACTCAGGAAGCGGGGTGTGTCGACCAGCTCCCAGGGCATTGTGTAAGAGCCTTCCCAATCAATGACGCCCAGAACGTGGTAGTCCGTAGTGACGATGATGTTGCTGTGGAAGAGATCGGCGTGGCGCACGGGAAATGGTCCTTCCTGGGTGAAGTATTTGCCACTGCTTGCCAATCGAGCAAGTCGGGCTGGGAAAGTTCGGATCCCCTCCAAAATCTCGTCAGTCAACGACGGAGGCAAGGACTGGAGGCTTTGCCGGATTTCATCCTCTTTGCCGGGAAACTTCATCCTCGTCGCCCAAGCCTCAATGAAGGACGCTGCCGTATCAAACGGCCCACCAAGCCCTGGGATAGGACCCACGGTGAAACCGCCGTCTTGACGAGCGACAGCACCGATTTTGGGGAGACGCGCCGAGGCAATCTGAACCTATCCTGTTTCAGCTCCAAAGTCGGGGTGAGGCGGTGGGAGGGGGGGGTTATATCCTACATGCACAGGTGCCATGGTTGCGTACAGAACGGGACGAGCATCAGCTGGGACTGAGTTCCACTCATAGTCGCCGGCTTCTTCTACAACGGTGTTGCCGGGAATGGACTCCATGAGGACGAACGCAGCATGCGCTGAATTGGCATCGTCGAGCTCGAAGGTGAAAATGCGAGGCACTGGGGCCTTGGTTCTGGTCCCAAGGAGAATCGTAGTGTCGATTTCGATCCGCAGTTTCCGAGACGTCATGGTAGTCGAATCACGAAGCTGAACGCGGGCAACCCAACGACTGCCATCTTGGAACACGATCTGGCGGGCAAGGAAGTTGCCGCCCGCTCGGTAGTGAGCGGATAACTGGCAGGGTTTTTCGTCGTTGGCTTGAGAGGCGACGTTGCGAATGGCTTCCCAATTCGTTCGGATCAAACGCGCTTGACCCCGGAGCCTCTCTCTATCTCCAGGCGGAGGCCAGTCCGGGCTTTTGTCCTGGGTGAGCGTCATGATGGGCTAGCCAAGGTGTCGGTCAAGGCAGTCAAGGCAGATGAACGAACGACGGCAGTGAGGGGTTTTATACGTAAAGGTGTATAAGCTACGCCTGCCTGTTGGTGGTTCAGCACAGCAGCTTTCTTCTTCTGGTTAAACCATTCTATTTATAGCTCGTTCTACTGACTTTGATACGTGCTTTTTTAAGCGCTTTGTGATACTGTAGCATTTTTTAATGATTATGAGGGTTAATACATAGTGTGTTGGGTGTGGCGGGAGTGACTGGCCAATTTTTTTGAAGACCGAGTGCCTCCGTCTCCTTCAGCGTCCGAAGCCTTGTTTAGTGCACAGAGATTTAAAGCTCACCCACGGTGCTTATCATCGTTCGGAGCATATGGCAAGGTGAAGAAAGAGGAGGGACCGTTTGTGTAGCAAGAACAAACTGCATGTGGTATCTTTTTTTTACTCTTCTTCAACTATCTCCCTGGGCCTGGGGACAAGCCAACCAAGGCGTTCAGAACTTCAGCGAGAATGACTCTTTTCACGAATCACCCCCCCGTCCCCGGGACGATCACAAAACCAAGCTGTCCATCTTACAACTTGGCGGCGGCCTTGGCGAGGTCGGCGAGGGCCTCGCGGCGCTTGAACTTGGCGTCCTGGATGACACCTATCGGGGGGCAGAATCAGTACGGATGCATCGTATCAAAGACGCAAAGAATTTCCATCGCGACAAAATAAAAACAAAACCAAAAATAAAAAACCCCTCGAGACGCAAAGCGTAATTAAAACGTACCGGCGTCGGCATCGCTGGAGAAGTTGCCGGTCCACTCGACAAAGGTGCTGTTCTCGCTCTCGCCCGAGGTGACGGGGTAGCAGCGGATGGTGCTGACGACGCTGGTGTACGACAGCTCGGGCTGGGAGGTGATGACGCTGTAGGTGATGTAGTGGTTGATGGTCTGCCGTCGTCGTTTTGGTTAGTACATGAGCATCCATGATCCGCATCTCTCTCCCCGTTGGGTCTCTTGACCGCCCGCGGTGCGGTGTGCGGTGTAACACAAAAAAAAAAGAAGAAAAAAAAGTCAAAAACAAATCAAAAACAAACTCACGCTGTGCTCCTCCTGCTTGACCTCGAGGACGGTGCCGTCCTTGAAGGTCCAGCGGACGACGTCGGTCTCCTCTTGGGCCTTGACGGCCTCGCTTCCCTTCAGGGCCGACCAGAAGTTCTGGAAGTTCTGGACTGTTTCGGCGCGAAGGTAGAGATCAGCGGCTGCTCCGACCCTTTTACACCCGTCCGACAGGGCAGGGATGGCTGGACTTACGCTTGATGAAGTGCCAGACGTGGCTGAGGGGGGCCTTGATGACGGCGCTCTCGACGACGGAGGTGGACGTGGGAATGGTGGAGGAAGACATGGTGATGGTCTTTTTTTGGGGTTGTTGTTGTTGTCGTCGTTGTCGTTGTCGTTATCGGGAGTGAGTGAGATTGGAGTGAGAGTGATCAGTGAGAGTGAAACTGAGGGTAAGAGTAAGAGTGAGAGGGCAGACAGACTTTCGACTGAGGATGGTGATGACGCGCAGGCGCTTTCACCCCTCCAAAAAAGGGCAGAGAAATTCTTTTCTCTTATTTGATGACGTAAAATTGTGGAAATGGAAATATGATCCGCCGACGCAGGATTTTGACTGGTTGGTGGTATTTTATTGATTTTTATTCTTCACAATTGTTTGCCCTATGAATGGCTGGATAGCTACCTAGGTAGGATAGGATACCGGTAGGACGGGATGGGATTGTTCTCTGCTCATCTTGACCGTCTATCTTCGTCATAAGGAGGCGCATTGAGGGGGAGGGGAGCTGTGCCACCACTGAGGGGTAAAAGATGGCGGTGCACAAGCAGAGTTGTCTTACTCTCACTCTTTCGTCTTCTTTGGTCTCACAGACATGGTCATATTGCACAAGCCTCCTCACCCCTTTCAGTACACTAAACGCCAGCAGAGAGGGGGAAGCGATGATGGAGGAAGTTCAGAGTCAGACGAACATATGCCCTCGTTTTCGGTCGGGCGTCTCCGGATTATATTCTGAAAAAAATATTTTTAAAAAAAAACCACTTTCCGGCCCCGTCCAAGGGACCCACGCCGGACATCCGGTCCCCAACAAACGAAGGCTCTCTCCTCTCTGTAAGGAAGTTGTTGCGCGCCCGTTTGCCGACTGCAGAACCCGGATGGTCACGGAACCCGGAAGCTGTCTACTGTTGATCGGATGATTAGATCATAGATGCAAAGAACTGGTCGTTATTAGGCCTTTCTCACCCCGCACGAACTACAACTTCACGAAACTCTCGTCCGGGGAAATAGGCACGGTCCCCGCACCTCGGTAGATGGCTTCGGACATGCGTGCGGCCTCTCCCCCTTCCCCTTGGGAACTTGGGCAGGTATGTAAACCTAGGGGAGGACATCACAGTTGCCGTAGTCTAGGGATGGCTGGTTTGCATGTATCCGGACGGACTCTATTGTAAAAAGAACGTGAGAGCTTCCTTTATACCACTAATATACCCTCGCGCCATGCCTGAAGAGTACGACGTCATCATTTGCGGCAGCGGCTCGGCCGGGCTCTGCGCCGCCGTCTGTCTGGCCCGCTGCGGCATCAACTTCAAGATCCTCGAGCGGCGCGGAGGCCCCCTCGAGCAAGGCCAGGCCGACGGCGTCCAGGTCCGCACCGTCGAGATGCTCGAGCACCTCGGCCTGGCCGACGACGTGCTGAAGGAGGCCTGTCACGTCCTGGAGCTCGCCTTTTGGTCGCCCGACACCACCACCACCACCACCACCACCACCACCACCAGCGCCACAGCAGGCGGCATACGCAGGTCGCACCTCGAGCCCGACACCGAGCCCGGCCTCAGCCACCTGCCCCACGTCATCCTGAACCAGGCGCGGATCAACGAGTTTCTGATCCGGGACATTGTGAAGTCGTCGGGGGCGTCGCATATCCGCTACGGGAGTGAGATCCGCGACGTCACCGTCGACAGCAAGGCGGCACGGGACCCTGACGCCCACTGCGTGACGGTGAAAACGATGGAGGACGGGGTTGAGCGTACATATCGTGCGAAATACGCGTTGGTGAGTATTAATCGACGCCCAATCTCATGAACCTCTCTCCCCCCTCCCTCCCCCCACCCCCCCCCCCAAACTCATACACACACCGCATACGGGCATGGCTGAGACAGCGGCGGAAAAAAAGGGCTGCGACGGAGCGCACAGCGCCGTCAGGAAGTCCCTGGGGTTCAAGATGGTCGGGGACAGCACCGACGTCGTCTGGGCCGTCATGGACGTGTACCCGAGGACCGACTTCCCCGACATCCGCAAGAAGTGCGTGATCCAGTCCGACGCCGGCAACCTCGTCATCATCCCGCGCGAGGGCGACGAGAAGGCCCGCTTCTACATGGAGATGCCCGTCGCCGCCGCGCCGGCCGAGGTCACGCCGGAGCGGGTCAAGGAGCGGCTGGACGCCATCTTCCGGCCGTACCGGGTCGACGTCGCCGAGACCACCTGGTTCTCGGCCTACTCCATCGGCCAGCGCCTCGCCGACCGCTTCACCCGGGACCACCGCGTCTTCCTGACCGGCGACGCCTGCCACACCCACTCCCCCAAGGCCGGCCAGGGCATGAACGTCAGCCTGCAGGACGGCTACAACATCGGCTGGAAGCTGGCCGCCGTCCTCCGCCGCCGCGCCCGCCCGGCCGTCCTCGAGACCTACGTCTCCGAGAGGCGCCGCACCGCCGCCGACCTCATCGACTTTGACCGCCAGTTCGCCCGCATGTTCTCGTCCGCCTACCGCAGGGAGCACGGCTACTCCACCGAGGACTTCCAGGCCTACTTCATCAAGTCGGGCCGGTACACCGCCGGGCTCGCCACCCGCTACGAGCCGTCCATGCTGGTGCGGACCGGCCCGGACGACGACCTCCTGGCCCGCGGCGCGAAGCCCGGCATGCGGTTCCCGAGCGCCCAGGTCGTGCGCTTCTCGGACGCCAAGGCGATGCAGCTGTCGCGGGCCATACACGCGGATTCGAGGTGGTATCTGGTCATCTTTCCGGGCGACGCCGCCCAGCGCCGTTCAAGTGAGCGTCTGCAAAAGGTATGTGAGCCCGATGTTTAATAACCAAGCCTCGCCCTCATGTGAGAGAGAGAGAGAGAGGAAGAGAGATGAGCTGTAATATTATCACTCACACTCAATGCAGCTTGCCGATAACCTCGAGGTCATTCTCAAATGGATTACGGCGTCCGAAAAAGACATCACCAGCTTCCTGAACCCCTTACTGGTGCTCAAGTCTGATCGCAAGACCCTGGACGACAAGATGATCCCCAGCATCTTCATGCCTCACGCAGGGAAATGGGGAGTCAAGTGTGAGTCGGTCTATTCTCCCACGTGAACTGAGCTGTCTTGTCATCGAAAACAGCTGACATTTTCATTCTCACCAAGCCCGCCAAAACATCTTCGTCGACGATGAGAGCTATCACGCAGGCCACGGCGAAGCGTACGCCAAGTACGGCATCGACCCAGACGCGGGCGCCATGGTTCTCGTGCGGCCGGACCAATGTGAGTGGACATTATCCCCGTTGTTAATTCCCTACCCAAGAAGCACACGGGACTCTAACATCCGTCCAGACGTTGCTGCTGTATATGCGCTTGAAGACACCGAGTCTCTCCGGAACTTCCTCGAGTCCTTCACCCCCAGCCTGTCAAACGGCGTTTATGAGAACGCGTGAGATAATACCGGTAAGATGCATGGACCCAACAGAGCGTTGTTTGATCGCAGTCTGCAGTTGAACAATGGGCGGAAATGATAGATCTAAAATAAAAAGGCTGCTTCACACAGTTGATTCATCCCAGTTTGCGAGGAAACAAGAACAGCCCGAGTCTCCTCATGATGACACTCTCCAACTGCATCTAATTCATTCCACCCATCTGCCATTGGTCTCGAATGGTCCGCCTAAGCCTTGGGCTCAGTCTTCTCCGCAACTTCCGGCGGCGTCCTCGAGCCCTGTGGCTGGCCCTCGGTCACCGGCTTCCCTGCCCCTCTCATCCCGAAAAGGTCCTTGAACATCAGACGCGTGGTCCTGACGATGGTGCTCCGCGACTCGAAGATGGGCAGGAAGACGACCATGATGACTGACGCGAACAGCCACGTAATGCCCACGACGACCCAGCCGGTGAAGAACTATTGATTATTGAACTGTGCGTCAGCCAAACTTTGTCCAGCTGGGGGGGGGGCCTCCAAAGTTGGAAGCCGTGTCATAATGAATGGGATCAGAACTCACGGATTTCCCAAAGACGTAGCCAGTGCCGTACAGCGGCATCGGCCAGAGAATCAACAAGACGAGCGTGACGCCGACGGTCAACCACCGCGCCGTCTTGGCCGCTTTGTCAAGCTTGGCCTTTTCGTCCGGATCGGCAAACGGCTCGACGGGCGGCGGCGGCGGCGGCGGCGCCTCGGGCACGTTCTCGACGTCCGCGTCCGCGCCCGCGCCCGCGTTCGCGTTTGCGGCCACGTCGTGGTCGTCGGCCTGACGGATGTTGAGCATGCTCTGCCAGTCGTACCGCTGCGGCCGGAACGGCGGCACAAAGGTCAGCAGCGGGACGGTCAGCACGGGCGACAGCAGCGAGGTCAGGTTGCCCGCCAGCATCGGCTCGTTGGCGCCCGTGGCGGCGACGCTCAGCTCGCCGTACCGGATCCTGGTCGTCGCCAGCCAGGCGGTCACGGACAGCGCGAAGCCGAGGACGGGGCTGAAGGTGGCGGCGGCCCACGACTGGCCGTCCCAGAGGAGCGTCAGGGTCGCGGGCAGCACGGCGGACGAGATGACGACGCCCATCATGAGGTACAGGTAGCCCATGGAGATGCCGACGTAGTTGAGGCCCGTGGCGAGGCCCGCCATGAGCAGGGCGAAGACGCCCATGCCCACGTAGTTGATGCGCATGAGCTGCCTGCCGGTCGCCGACGGGTTGACGTACGTCTTGTAGATGTCGTAGGTGCAGATGGACGAGATGGCGATGAGCTCGGAGGAGTAGGTGCTCATGATGGCCATGAACTTGTTGGGGGAATAAGTTGTGTCAGCGACCTTTTTTGTCATCACATCCAGTTCTAGGGAAAAGGGGGTTTTCCCTTGCGAGGGAGTCTGAAGTCAGGGAACCCTCACAGCCAAGATCAACGTCGCGACGGCACCTCCTTTTCCAAGGAGCGCGACGGCCGCGGTGGGCAACACCAGACCGGCGTCGACGTCGGCCGGAGACAGCCTGTCCGGGTACGTCGGCCACACGTCGTACTTCTCCAGGGCGAGACCGGCGAGGCCCATGGTAGTCGCGGTCAGCCAGGGGACGGCGAACCAGCTGATGCCACTGTATAATTTACTGCTGTCAGGGGACCGGGGGACCAACAAAGGGAACACGACTTGAGGATCATTGGCAGGAAAAGGGGGGGGTGAACTGACCCCATGACATAGCCGGGCAGGGCGTCGATGGGCGAAGCCGCGATGGCCTTGTTGTAGTATCCGTTGTCGAGGAACACCGTCCCGAAGTTCCCGCAGAGGTTGATGATGAAGAACTCGGCTGCGCGTGTGTCAGAAGTTTGTGATGAGGGGGGGTAACTGTTAGTGAACTGTGAGGTTGGAATAAAAGGGAAAAGGGACCATCATTACCACCGCCTTGCGAGCGCATAGTCAAGTAGCTGCCGCCCGAGTTGCCGGACAGGGGGCGTTCGGCCGCCAGGTCGGTTAGGATCTCCCACACCTTTCCGGGAGAGCCCAGCAGCTCGTTGGTGGAGTACACGGTGAAGGCGAAGATGAAGATGATGACGAGGATCACCAGCCCGTTGATGTAGTCGGTGATGAAGGTGGCCTTGATGCCTCCGAACAGGGTGTACACGACGACGCCTTGTCACGGGGGGGGGGTTTGTCAATACTTGAGAAGCCAACCATTTTCTTTTTGCTGCATTGAGGAAAAACACTCACCAATGGGGAAGAGAAACACGGAGGCGGCCACAGGCGCTCCCGTCAGGTTCTGGATGACGGCCGAGCCGCCGGTGAGAAGCATCGCCGTGACTGGAGGCTCACGTCAGTTAATCTCTCTCTCTCTCTCTCTCTCGCTCTCTCTCATATGCTGCATTCATTAAAGGACATCAAACGATTATTACCCAGAATGTTGCAAAAGCAGCAAAAGACAATGTATACGGCGTGGGTGACGGGCCCATATCTGGCCTTCACCACCTCCAAAACTGCGTTGGCCAGGTTAGCTCTCTCTCCATCACCTTGGACCGTGTGCGTTGCGTGTTGTGGACATGGCTCACATGTGTGGGCATTCGGGGCCCGCCTCTTGAGCTCGATGGCCAGCGTCGCGAAGAGGATGATCTGCACCGTCGCGCCCGAGGCATACCACACCGGGCCAGACACGCCGCTATCGTTTTATATCGTCAGCCACCTCGACCACACACACACACACACACGATCGCAGAATCAGATATCATAGCCGCAGCAGGCTGCAGCTGGGTCCCTCACTATTTGTAGGCGACCGCCGTGCTCTGCAGCAGGGTGGCGGCCCATGTCCACGTGGAGAGGACGGAGGAGGCAACCTATTCATATTTCCGGGAAATGAGCTTCTCGACGCGCGTAGATGGATGAAAGGTAGTGCAGGTGCAGGTGCAGGTGCAGGTGCTCGCTCACCAAGCCGGATTTCAGTGACCGCCCGGCGGTCGTGAACATTTCCGACGTCTGGAGCTCGTAGTTGTATCTCTTGAGCGCCCAGGTGATGATGATCATGATGACGCTGCACGGATGGTCAGCCATTGCCCCGCCAGGACCGGGAATGAATGGTTCATGGTCCATGGAATCATCAGACGTACGCGAAGAGAAGGCCGAGACCAATCATGAGGCCATAGCTGCAGCGTAGAGTTCAGTCAGTCAGTGGAGTTGATCGTGGATGGGTCTCGCAAGTCTCGCTTCGGAGTGGGAAACCGACCCCCAGCCTTGGTTGAGGACCGGTGTCGAGTCCATGGTCGCGTCGTAGGCCTCTTGGAAGCCAGAGGTCGAGGCTTGTTTACGTTGGAAACGTGAATGATGGCCCTGGGATTCTATGCCTTTCAAGCGAGGTAATACACTTTTGGCACAATGTCGAAACTCGACCATCCATTAATTACCATCACAGTCCGTCCCCGGACGAGCGAGCATGGAACACTCCATAGTATAAGGTAATTAACCCTAACACAGAAAGGTCCTCACCATGTGACTAGCCGCGGGACCACTGATGGCCGCCGGGCGGCCGGCCCCCCCCTTGCCGTTGCTATCTATATCACAGACTATCAGCGAGGCCGCCGTATCTTGACGTGCGTTGCAATGTCCATCAACAAAATGGACCTTGGGACCTTGGGCCGATGCACCAGAAACGCCCAGAGAAGCTGATAAAGGTGCATCGAGCCAAGAGGGTTCGTACCAATCCGCCAGGGCGATTTGCGACTACCCAAGAGATAAGCCACCCACACCCCCCCACCTAAGAGCCACCTGTGAGAAGTATCGTGTTGAATCGTTGATTGGTGATGGTTTCTAATCCCTGATGTTCTTATCGGCCATGACCTCAGCTTACAGTGTCCCCCC
>PJEX01000361.1:15525-37600 GCA_005350895.1 Colletotrichum tanaceti | reverse complement strand
AATGCCAATAATCACAGGAACACTCACGTGATCCTCATTCACCTTAGATAGTGACAACCTCCCCTAGTATTGAACAAATCATCATTCTATACACCTACATACACGTACCTACGTTTGCCTTGAAGTCGACCAATCCCACTGTGTACTATCCGAATCCGAATCCGAACCCGTACCCGAAGTCCATTCCGACTGCTGGTCTCGATCCTGCTCTCGGCTCCTGTCCCCCTCTGGGTTCCGTTGCAAATCCGGCTCCGAATCCGAACTTGTACCCGAGGTCCATCCCGACTGTTGGTCTCGATCCTGCTCTCGGCTCCTGTCCCCCTCTGGGTTCCGTTGCAAATCCGACTCCGGATCCAAACTTGTACCCGAGGTCCGTTCCGGCCGTTGGTTCAGATACTCCCCTGGGTCCCGTGTCAAATCCCCCTCCCAATCTGACTCCGAGTCCGAATCCGACCCCGTATGCGGATCCGAATCTTCGCTAACATTTATTGTTATCCAAGTCCGCTCTACCGGTAGGTCGTCCTCATCCTGCCCTAGGCTCCCATCCGGCTCTGGGTCCACAACCTGCCTTTCGTTCGAACCCGACTCCATGTGAAACGACATCGATGACTCTTGGAACCATGTGGCGGGATGCTGCGCAGCTGGGTTCTCATATAGTTCGACCTCTATAGATGCCACAGTATTCCCGGTTCCATTAAACGTGTTTCGGGCGACTTCAAAGAGTGGTGTTTGTCGAAGGAGCGGCCATAACTCATCAGTCGGGGAAAAGAAAATCACCCCCGGCGGCACGGTATTCGAACCGCGATAGTAGTCGCGTAAAATATTACGGGATTCTTCATCCGTGTTAAGAGAAAAGACGAGGATGTTGATATCTTCAAGTGGCCTATTTGCATGCCTGGCGCTGGCTAGGTATCGAATAATGTCGAATAGATCCAGTTTACCAGAGTGTGGCAATTCAAAACTGTTCATAAATTCTTCAACAATGATGAGGTTACTCGCATATTCGTATTCTGTGCCCATACGATGACGAATTTCTTGAAAATTGACCTTTGTAACCGGGGTCTCATCGCTATAGTGAGGTGTAAACACCTCGTATTGGTCAAGAGGAGTTCCCTCGTATGAGTCAAGAGTTTTCAGGACGGTATAACTGTCCCCAGGCTCCCGAAGACCTATTCTATCAGGTTCTCCTAGTGTGTAGGATGATAGTGAGCAAAGCAGAACAAGCAGAAATATAGGATTCATTTTGAAAGATGACATTGAGAGATGACGTTGAGGGATGACATTGAGCATGTAACAGCATGAGAGGGATTTGGGATTTATGTAGGACTTTTGCTTTTAGGCTCAGCTCAGCTAATTTACCCATTCGGGGTGTCCGTAATTACTTAATCTTATCTGTGTGATGCCATCGTCTGCATCCTCCCCTCCGCCTCTCCTTCGTCCAAAGAACCAACCCTCGACGAGTTGTTGTTGGTTGCTACCCTGCACCCGGGGCCGCGTCGCCATTGAGGGGGGAGCATACAGAGCGGAGAAACTGCAGGCGTTTCTCTCGTCCCCTCTTTCGTGTAGATATATTCAAATTGAGGCAGTCTTATCCTTGACTTACAAACGGCCAAGCGCCTTGCTGATTAGTAATTATACCGACAACACACTTAGAAGTTAGTATATAGGTACGCATTTTGGATCCCTGTTCACTTTCGACAGGCACATAATACTATGTAAAGGAGGGATAAACGTTGTTGCGAACGGTATCACATAATGCTTCTTAACCTTTCTGAAGACATAAACATCAACCCAGCAACCGGACAAGCCAACGAGGTATTAATTTAATTACTACGGAGTACACAAGTCAGTGCGCCTATCGATGCGCCTGCTCATCAACACAGTCTTGATCACATCATCCTTAGTCGAGCGTTTTCCCAAAACAGAACCCTTCAAAGAACAAGTCTTCCTGGTTCGCCCCGGGGTCCCAGTCGTCGTCGTACTCCTCGCCATGCTCTTGTCGCCCAATCTCGTGGAAGAGGTCCTTCATCGTCTCGTCCGGCTCCCAGCTGCCCGTTCGCCATTCGAATATCCGGACATTCTCGTCGTCGTCGTCGTCGTCGTCGTCGTCGTCTGCAGAGCCCGGCGCCCCCCCGGACACGGATTCGGACTCCCCCTCCCCACCCCTCAGGCCCTCGGGCGCGTTGTACCCGATCCCCCACCCCAGCGGCCGCTGGTTGTGGACCATGTCGAAGGCGCCGTGGTACGCGAACCTCGCCCTGGCGTGGCTCCCCGGCGCCCACCAGACGGGCGACCAGATCATGGCCTCCTTGAGCCGCGGCATCTTCGCCGCCGCCCTGGCGAACGCGGCGAGGAACGGATACAGCGTGTCCGGGTCGGGCTGGAGACGCCACCCGGACGGCCGGCAGGGCGCGTGGCCCATGACGATGGTGTTGCCCTCGGCCGCCGCCGCCGCCCTGCCGCCCTCGCCGACGACGTACTCGACGCCGTCGACGGGATACCCCCGGACGCCTCGGCCCTCCCCGCGCGGCCCCATAAAGTACCAGGCCCCCGCGGGCGTGGCCGGGTGGAATCTGACCTCCAGCGACTCCATGTTGGGCCAGACGTCGCCCCGTCCGTCCTCGGGCCAGAAGAACGACTTGTCCACGACGGCGGTGAGCTGCAGCTGCGTGAGGTGACGGCAGAGGACCCCGAGGCTGGCGCTGAACGGGTCTCCGGGGCCGGCTCGGACGAGGTTGGGCATCGCGGAGTCGTGGTCGAGTAGCTGGTGGGCCTTTCTCCCCTGGAAGATGATCTCGGCCCGTTTCGTCTGCAGCGTCATCATCGTCGTCGTCGTCGTCGTCGTCGTCGTCGCCGTCGTCGCCCTTGACCCGACGACTCGCGCAAAGTCTTCTCTCGTCTCGACCCGTGCGCGTTCCGTCTCCGCGTCGCAGCTGTGCTCGTCCGCGAGTTCGAAGCGTATCGTCCGCAGGTTCGGCAGCTTCGACGACAGATCCAGCGGCGTTCTCAACGCGAGCTTGGGGAGGCAGTTCGATGCCTGCCGATTTTCAGGGGGCCCGACGTACAACGACCCGATGCTTTGAAGCACCGGCAGCTTCTGCGGGCGGTCCAGACCAACATAATAGCAGCCGCCGCCGCCTGCAGTCAGCTCGGTAGGCACGGTGCCGGGTTGGCCGGAGCTGATGATGTCTAGCTGTATGGTGCCCTGCGGCGACGCATCGTCGTCCTCGAGGGTCTTGAGCGCGTTGAAGAGCGCGTGGATCTGGTCCGAGAGGTCGTGGCCGTGGATCTTTTTGTCGTCGTCCCGGCCATTGGCCGAGTCGATGCCGTCGCCTGGCGGATTCCCTGGCGGATTCCCCGGCGGATTGAGATTCCCAGGCGGCCCCAGATCGTATTCCAGCTCGTGGAGCCAACAGAAGCGTGGCCCGCGGAACTTCTCGACGAACTCGTCCAGGTCCCCGCGTTGCAGTCTACACTTCGTGAACCCGTCAGAGTACTTCTCCGCCGCCATGTGGAGCTTCGGTGACAGCAGCAACAGGTTCTTCAGGTCCGATCGATACAGGTTGGAGGCGATTTGGTCGACAACTTCCTGGGGCAGGGTCTCCATTGCTCGGTTATCACTGCTGAGTCGGGTGAGAATTCGGCGCCTGGCCCTGAAGCCCGCAAGATGGTTATGTGATCAGGGTAGGGAGGCGGGTTGACAAGGTGACACACGTCACATTTTTGGTGCTTATCCGCATCCGGTGAGACTTTTGGCCCATGAGCGCCCCCCTCACCGTATACAGAGTACCGGAGAGAGACAAGAGAGCCCCCCAAGTGGCGTCCTCATTGTCTCAGTCGTGACTTGTTCGTGTTTAGCCCCGCGTAACATGGCTGTATCGTCGGATTAGGCAGAGACATGGAGAGCGCGATTCCCAGCCTGGGATGGACGTCTAATATCCCAATTCCAGGCTCAAGCCTTCGTCTGGGGTAAAGTTCCGTCCCATCTTCCGAACCAGTTTAGCCTCGCCCCGTGGCTATAGCTTGGCAGTCGTGGTGGCAGTGTCCGCATTCCAACATCTCGTGTGTAAATAGAGTTGCTCTGCGAATGCCGCCGCCGGCGAGTGCCAAGAGCCAAGGCGCCGGCGGGCTTTTGCTAATCGGGTTGGAGGCGGAGATGCTCCACCAACTCACTTCTAGCATTCCCATTCCGATGCTTTTCCCCTGCTTGTACAGCTCCGTGGCCACATGCCCCAGTCTGGCACCCGCCTGTACCTTGGCCGTGCCGTCGGCGGCGACCTTCACGGCGTACATGCGGTCCAGGTTGATCACCAGATGGCCGTCTCCCCCGCCGAAGCCGGAGGACGTATAGCTGTGGCCGCCGCTCTTGGCGCTGACGCTGACGCCATTTTGTGCACCGCACTTCACAGCGGACGATATCTGCGCCGTCGTCGTGGGAATGGCCACCGCGAGGGGCGTGCGCGGGAGACGGACGTTGTAGGCGACGGGGAGAGACGGAGCAACGGCGACGGATGCGGCGCTGAGGCACGATGTTAGAGAGTCCAGGGTTGATGCCGACTTCGCAAGGGCAATGAGAGACTGAGCAACCAGAGCTGCTCGGAAGTACGTTTTGACGGTAAATTTGAATGAATCGTCTACTTCGAGGGAGACCGCAGAGCAGTAATTTCTTTTATATCTTGCCTTCTTGGTGGCCGTTGAGTGAATAACTTCCAATGACGAGGAGAAGTCCCCGAGTGTCCGATCAGCTGAGCTATTGAGAACTAACCCAGCCAATTGCAACCAAAACAATGTGCAACAAGTTAAGAACAGACACTATATCTTCGGACCTACCCATTTTCTCTCGCCCCGAAACGGTTGCAGAGGACTTCCGTCCCGTCCTTTCAACTCAATGCAGGTCGAGTTTGCCTGCATCCCGACTCCTAGCCTCCTGCACGTCAGCTCGTATATGCATGTCTTGGCCGATGTGACTGCTGATCTTGGAAATCTTGAGCAATTAAGGATCGAAACGCCGGTATTATGGTGGCACATCATCCGAGAGACTCAGTAGTCTGGACTACTAGCGACATGGCACCAGTTGAACCAAGTTCCGAGTCAATTTCAATTCATAACCACTCGCTATCTGGTCCTCAGTTCACTCTAGAAGCAAACAAAGAATACGATGGTTTCCCGACGAACAACAGTGCAGTTGTAAAGCGACTGATTTCTTCCATCCTTAGGGGCGATGTCACAGAGAAATTTACCCGGTCTCATCACGTTCTATCCCACGTGCTCCAATGTACACAATTAGGCACATTTTCACTCCTTTCCTATTTCCTAGAACCAAACATCTTTCCCTTATTTCTCCTTGCCTTGCTGTGTGTTCTAGTGTCAAGAGACAATCGTACTCCTTACATAAGAGACCTACTTGCACAGGCCACGCAGCCCTAATAGGGCTTAGGAGCATTGCATAAGTAGGGAGTTCGCACACACATAGCTTAAGAGGCAGCTTTCAGCAAGATCATAACCTAGGACCTACTTTTATACCCTTAGCTTGTTAGCCTATTACTCTAGTGTATATAACTATTAATAGTCTAAAAGCTTTCCTACCTTATAACTAGACTAATAAGTAATATACTTATAAACACTATTAACCCCTTAAACTAGCGCTGCAGCAGCTAGCGCTATACCTACTGCATAACTTAAGCAAATATATAGTAATAAAGTAGCAGCAAAAGCCCTAATAAGATATCTAATTTATCCCTTTTAGAAATAAATACTAGTAAAATTATTAAAGTAACCTAAATAGAGGGGTAATCTAGTATTAAGCCTAATAGGTAGGGGATATATAGTAGGACCTATAACTCTACGCCTTATATATATAGCTATAGTAACTAACTAGTAATACTAGAATAAGAAGAGAGGGAGCTTAAGGAGTAAATTAAGATTACTTAGTAAGAGGTATACATTAAGAGATACTATAAAGAGCTTAAGGAGCTTAAAAGTAATAATAATAGATCTTATAGTACTATAGAGCCCCTTATATAATAATTAGTTAAAGTAATTTAAGAGCTTTAGGGACTAACTACCCTATAGTAGAGATAAAGTATAGGCCTTACTACTAACCCTAACTTACTAAGTATAGCTAGTATAGATTCTATATAGCTATACTATCTACTAGTAATACTTACCCTAACCTATAATAGGAAGATATATATAGACCTTATAATATTCTTATTGAACTATAATACTTAATTTATACTCTATACATAGTAGTTTTAAGATAAAAGGAATAAGGTTATATTTATATCTAGCTATCTCTCTAGATAAGCTAAGACAGTATAGATAAGATATACTTAATAAGCTACTTATAACCTAATAGAATCTAAAGAAGTATACTAATAGGCTAACTTTAAAACCTTCCTAAAGGATTAAGTCTTAGACTTAGTAAGCAGAGATATAGCTATATTAATTAAGCTTAATAGTATATCCTAAGGAGCTTATTAGCTAGTAGATAGCTTCCTAGCTAAGTATAAAGCTATTAAGATAGAGCTAGAGCTAGCCTTAATGTAAACTAAAGGATAGTATATCTTATCTCTACTAACTAAGCTATAACCTACTACTAAGAAAGCTATTAGCTTATAGCTATACCTACTAAAGATAAGAATAGAGCTTATTTCCCCTACCTATAGAATTAAAGGGGTAGAAGAACTTAACTTAAAGCACTAAACCCTAAAGACCTATATATATATAAGTAACTACTATAACATAAGTAACTACTAAGTAGCCCCTATAACGTAAGCTACTATAACTACTGTAATAGCTATAACGCTTAAACCCTATATACACTAAAACCCTAGTAGTAAGAAAAAATAGGATAATAACCTAAGCTATAACTGCTGCTTTAACTACAGTAAGGAGGGTTACTAGCAGAAGAGCTGCCTATAAATAGCTAAAGAGTAAGTAAGGTGCTATAGGTGTAGTAGGAGAGGCTATTTTTTAGGTTATTACCTATAAACTACATACTATAGATATAGAAAGAAGGGGTATATTAAGCGCTTTTGTAGGGAGAGTAGAGATACTAATAGTATCCCTATTACTGCTATTTAAGGGGGATAAATGTAATAAGGGCGCTATATAGAGATCCCCCTATAACTATAATTAAGTAGTAAATAGTTAGCTATAAGGGCACTACTTAACTTAGGATTATAGAGAAACATTATTAGCTCTAGGCTTTTATATAATTACCTCTACTAACTAATAATATATCTATTACTACAGCTAGTAGATATAGATAATAAGCTAATACTAATGCTTAGTAGCTGCTACCTTTACGTTAAGGTAATAGACTACTAAGGAGTTTTATAGATATAACTATACTACTTTTATATTATAGAGCTAACTAAGCTAACACTTATAGTAGGTATACTATAGCTAGAAGACATTAACTTAGTTATTAATTAGCTATTATAAGTATAGTAATACCTATTCTATAAGCAGTATTTTAGTATAGTAGAAACAATAAAGTAGCTTTAGCGCCTATAGATTGCTACTACTGCTTATAAGCTATATATAGTACTAATAGGAGTAAAAGAGCTAGATAAGAAGAAGGGAGAAGACTAGAAGGATAGATATATTAACTTAGCTAAGATATTCTCTAAGGAATAAGTAAACAAACTACCTAAATACTTAGCTTATAAGCACTGCATTATCCTTAAAGATAGAGTAATAGTACTGTAGGGACTAATCTACCTACTGTCTAAAAGGGAGCTTAAGATACTCTATAACTACCTTATAAAAGTAGAAGTAAAAGGGTAGATTTACCCTTTAATAAGCCTAGGTAGGGCCCCTATCCTATTTATGCTAAAGAAAGGAGGAGAGCTATAACTTTAAATTAACTACTAAGCGCTAAATAAGATAATATATAAGAACTATACCCCTCTACTGCTAATTAGTAAGATCCTTAACTGACTGTTAGGTATAAAAGTATATATAAAGCTTAACATTAAGTATATATACTATTATATAAGGATATATAAAGGAGATAAGTAGAAGACAGTCTTTTATACTAAATACAGGTATTTTAAGTATACTATTATACTATTTAGATTAACTAATATGTCTACTACATTCTAATTATATATTAACTAGGCTCTTATAGGACTTATAGATATTATCTGCATTACTTACTTAGATAATATCCTTATCTATAGCAGTAATAAAGTAGAGTATAAGCAGTATGTATACACTATTATAGAGAGACTTAAGTAATAGGGACTCTACTTAAATAGGGAGAAGTATAAATTCTATATATAAGAGGTTAGCTTCCTTAGTTTTATAGTATTAATAGATAGAGTATCTATAGAGTAAGATTACATTAAAGCTATTACTTAGTAGCTACTACTAGACAGCATTAGAGACATTTAGATATTCCTAGGGTTTATAGGCTTCTACTATAGATTTATTAGAAACTACTTAAAGATTATAGGGCTACTAATAGATAAGCTAAAAGCTAATAGAAAAGGGTAGATATAGTTAATACCTAGCACTATTGCTGTATTTAAGCAGCTTATTACTGCTTTTACTACTATACTAATGCTTTACTACTTTAACCTAATACTCCTAATAATAATCTATATAGATACCTTAAAATTTATAATTAGCGCTATGCTTATATAGCTGTATAAGGGTAGATAGTACCCTATTACCTTTTATTTACAGAAACTATAGGGAGTAGAGATATACTATAGAATAGATAATACTAAGCTGCTTACTATTATTAATAGCCTTAAGATATAGCACTAATATATTAACTACATTAGAGACCCTATTATAGTTTAGATAGACTATTTTAATCTATAATTCCTTAATACTAAGAAGTAACTAAATATAAGGTAGCTACGCTAGTTAGATAACTTAGCTGTATTTAATGTTATTATCTAATTTAAGCTAGGTAAATAAAACCTAGCTAATAGCCTTTTAAGGAGGCCTAACTATAACTAGGGTAATAATAATAAGGAGCTTAGCAGTAAGGTAGAGGAAGCGCTATAGAAGCTTATAGATACCTACTAAGTATAAGACCTGCTAAATATTATAGTAATTACATATTATAAGCACTATAAGCGTAATAAGTATAGTAAGTATAGTAAGTATAGTAGGAGTAGTAGGGTAGGTACCTAAGCCTAGCCTAAGCGTAAGTAAGGGAGCTACTAGGTAGCGTATAGAGAAACCTAGCATTATAAGCGTAATAGAGTAGCTTACTAACTGCTTAAGCCTATTACTAGAGCTGTAGATTGCAAGCTATATATTCTATAGGTAACTAAAGTAATTTAGAAGCCTAAAACAGTAGATAAAGCTAAGTTAATAATAAGCCTTCTCCTATAAGTATAATAAAAGGATACTTTTATTATTAACTATAGGTAGGCTAAGAGATAATAGTCATACGTTAAGGCTAGTACTAAGTAAAGAGAGAGTAGAGATAAGCGTTAGAGAGTAGACCTAAGAGGCCTACTCTACTATAGTAACTATATCTATATACCCTAGGCTAAGGGGGTAAGAAGGAAGCATTTTAGTAAGTTCTATAATAAGGCTTCTATAGGCTACCTAGGTATTACCTATATAATAGTACTACTCTAATATAGCTACTATTAGAATAGGCTCTACTAAGATATTAAGAGCTATATAAACTTATATATAGTCTGCTAGCGCACTAAGGCATACTATTACTACCCTTATAGCCTGCTAGTAGCGCTGCTAATGCCTTTAAGACTATATACTAAGATCTTAATAGACTTTATTATAGGCCTCCCTACTTCTATTTCGCTTAGGGGATAGAAGTATTATAACGCTATTCTTATAGTAGTAGACTGTTATACTAAATATAGTATCTATATTACTATAAACTCTAAGCTTATAGCTAATAGACTTATAGACCTACTGTTTATAAAGGTCTTTTTACTTTTTAGTATATTAGAAGGTATTATATTAGATAGAGGGTTATTATTTATAAGTAAGTTCTAAATATATCTCTACTACCTCTTAGGTACTAAATAATAACTAAGTACTGCCTTCTATCTATAGATAGATAGATAGACTAAGAGATAAAACTAGAACTTAGAGTACTACCTATACTACTTCTATATATAAGATTAAGCAGATTAGGTATAGTAACTTTACCTTATATAATTTATATATAATAATGTATAGTACTTATTAATTAAGATATCCCCTAATAAGGTATTAATAGGCTAAGACCTCCTGTTACTAGGAGATATACTACTAGTAGGTAAGCTAAGGTTAAGTAACGTTATAGCTATAGAGTAAGTAGAGTAACTATATAAGGAATAAGTAGAGCTCTAGCTATCCTTATAAAAGGTATAAGTTATCTAAACCTAAGCTTATAATAAAAAATAAGTATAAAAATGCTTTATAGTAGGTAACTAGGTACTACTTTTAAGTAAAAATATTAAGTAGCAGTACTTAAGTAGGAAACTTATAGATAAGTAGCTTAAACCTTTCTGCGTTATAGAGCTTAAGGGTATATATAGCCTAGTATATAAGCTTAACTTCCCTACCTACTATTATATTTATAATGTTTTTCCTATTTTATTACTTAAGCTATTTAGATAGAGAGAGGGAGAAGTAATATAGCTACTACCTATTAGTAATATTAATAGAGAGCCTCTATATAAAGTTAATTATATTATTAGCTACTAAGGCCTAAAGGCTTAGAGATAATACCTAATTAGGTAGAAAGGGTATAGTAGTAAAGAAGATACTTAGGAGCTATAATATTATATTAAGGATAATAACTTAATTAATAAATATAAGTAGTAGATAAGTAGGGAAATTATAAGGATAAGGGTCTATAGGCTAAATAACTAAGTCTAAGGGGGGTATATATAGGGGAAATAATATATAAACATAGGGAATAAGCAGTAACTAAGAATACTATAGCTACTTACTAAATTAGGTAAGATTATAATACTCTTAAGTAGTATCCTCTATACCCTTAGGATCTAGGAACTCCTCTAGTAAAGGAGTAGCGTAAGTAAGGGTAGTATCCTAGGCAGCAGTATTATAGATATAGCGCTTAGTACTAAAATACTGCTTATACATTAGCTATATACCCTAACTAAGTAATAAAAGAGTAATATATATAGTAGTAATAAAGTATATAATTAGCTTAACTATAGTAATAAAGCGCTTAGTATATATATTATTAAAAAGTATAATATAAATATAGGAGTATAGCTTATGTATAGGGAGTATAAGGGGTAGGATAGCTAGACTAACTGTAGGAGTAGTAGGGGTAATAGGAATAGGTAGTATAGGTAAAGAGGTAATAGCCTTAATATTAGGCTTTAGTATATAACTAGTATTACTACTAACTAACTTATAGTGCTATATAAGCTGCTAACAGTTAGTATAGAATATATAAATAAGCAGTATATAAGATACTTATATCCTTAATCTTAGCGCTTTTAGTATAAGCATTATACTTAGTAAGGAGCTTAGTAAGCAGCTAGAATACAGTAAGTATAAGGCTAGAAATCTAATAGCTAATTAGTAGCTTCCTAGAGGTTTATACTAAGTAAAGAATAAACTTATAGGACTAGGGTAATAGTAGCTGCTATTAACGCACTAAGCGTAGTAAATACTAAAGCCTAATATATTAAATAAGTAATAGTATATTAAGTAAGTAGTAAAAGAGTAGTATAAACCTAGCTAGTTAGTGTAATACTTAGTGTCTATATCCTTAATAATATAATGTATATAGGGTATATAAGGGGTAGTATAGAGGAAGCTATACTTAATAGGCTTCTTCTACTTCTTAGAGCTATAGGACTAGTAGTATATTAGTAGTATACTAGGAGAAGGGGGAATACTATATTTTAGACTAGTAGAGGGGGTAGGATGCTTACTAAGAGCTATCTATTAGAAAAATTAGTAATTAAGTAATAAAAGTAATAATAAGGCATAATACCTACAGTAGAGGAGGAGGTATAAGAGATTAGAGGAGTAAGGAAGGAATTAATTCTATATTAATTAGGTTAGTATATATATAAGAGATATAAGAGAGTAGGGAATAAGTAAGTTATACTAGAAACTAGTAAGTAATAAGCGCTATAGGCACTTAATCTAAGTAGTAATAACAGTTAGAAATAATAATAAAATAGTAGCTAAACAGTAGTACTATACTAGTAGTATAATCTTAATTAGAAAACTTATAATAAATTTAAATAGGCTAGAGAAAAAAGGGAAAAAGAAAAGAAGAAATTATAGCAGCTAATTTATAATATAGAGCTACCTTAAGGCTACATAAGCTATACTAATAGGCTAGTATAGACTACACTAATAGCCTTTATATAACCTACTAAATAAAAATATTAATAGAAGGAGTAATATTATATAAGTAAGGGAAGGAGTAATAAAGGCATACTAAGGCCCCTTACTAACTAGCAGTATAGGCGTAGCTTATAGGATATAAGCTTAAAAAGAAGGGGTGCTATATTAAGAGATAATTATACTCCTTACATAAGAGACCTACTTATATAGGCTATGTAGCCCTAATAGGGCTTAGGAGCATTACATAAGTAGGGAGTTTGCATATATATAGCTTAGGAGGCAGCTTTTAGTAAGATTACAACCTAGGACCTACTTTCGTACCCTCAGCTTATTAGCCTATCACTCTAGTGCACGTGACCATTGACATCTAGCTCGTGACAGGGGATTTGTCAACATAGTTGCTACTGGCTGGCTGTGTGTCTGGCTTGCACGCAATATTACTAGTCGTAGCTTGGCTTTAATGTATTAGCAGACAGCCAAGCAATTTCTCTACGGGATACGGTCAGGACAGAGCCAAAAACAACAGTTTGTTTGGAGGCGTGGGGGTAATTACAATCTATTGAGAGTGACAAGATGCATCATTCTTCGCCCCGTTGGGAATTGTTCGCCTTGATTAATACCGGTTGCGGGATCTAGGTATCAACTTAAGCATCGTAATAATTACTGCATGTAAGAACGACGTCATAGCGGGGCTACCGGGGGTATCATCGAGCTTTTAGGGTTATATTTACGCAGTCAAACTCGAGACTATGTTAAATGCCCCGAAAGACTAATAAAGACACCGGTATGCATACCTTCTTTTGCCACGTTCCATAGCATGCATATTAATGCGGTGTAGCTAGACCTTCGGATCGGTTCAGGTGAGTATTAGTCCTAACCGCGTGAAGTCGTTACGATGGGTAACTAATAGCAACATGTAGCTTTGTGTATAATTCCTATATTTGCATAGCTTGAATTTTGCAGGAGGCCTAGCAGAGAGAGGGGGGCAGAGAGGGAGGGAGAGGGGGGGAGGGAGGAGGAGGGAGGAGGAGAGTGAGTCAGAGAAAGAGAGAGAGGACAGATAGAGAACAGAGAGAGAGGACAGATAGAGAACAGAGAGAGAGAACAGAAAGATGGAGGGAGAGAGAGGAGGGAGGGAGGGAGAGAGAGGGGGGGAGTGAGAGAGAGGCCCGGCACAGAGTCATGTGGATAGTGCCATCGCGGGGCGCTCATCAACAGCCTCACTAGTCGCCCTCGGCCAGACTTACCACCGAACCTGCTGGCGAAGCTACTTGTGCGACTAGCCTAACCGAAAAAGTCTAAACGTGAGTAACTAGATGTACTGCTGCAGGAGCAAGCGTGGCTGCACCCGTACGTTCTACCTAACACGTGTAAAGCTGTTCTCTGCAACTACACGATATGATGCGATTGCAGACGAAAGGTTACATATCCCTCATAGGTAGACTGTCAAGGGGTGCCCCACACTCTGCTCAGCATCAGTACATCTGGCTACTCCCAGACATGCTCTCTCCGCTTTCCACACGTGTCGCCAGCCTAATCTGCCAAGGGCAGTGCTAATCAGGCCAAGATTGTCCAACAGTTGACTCGCATTCAAGACTCAATCTACGATCTACAACCATAGTGGACTGGTTTAAGCATTTTTCAATAGGAGAGTTTCGTCCCTACACTCTTAAACTAGGCTACTCTTAGATACCTCTACAGGCATGTCAAAAGTCAGTGTAGTGCAAGGTAGGGCCGGGAGCAAGGCAGTTCCCAGCTTTCTCACAACAGTAGATGTATATTAATTTGTGTAGTAAACAAGCTGATTCTTAGATACGTGTCCCACCTATTGATATCTCCATCCTGCTTAATAAACTTCCGTAGCCTATTTAGCATTAACCTTACAAGACTGCAAAGAATCTCCTCTTTTATAGCTGACAAAGTCCTCCTGGCAGCCTGTTGCAGGCTGACAGGCAATATGGGCTGTGAGGCGTGGCTTCATGGGATGCTGGCTGTATGCCAGCGAGTAGGCTGCTGACTTACACGGTGGATAGGTGTAGGGGAGCAGAATGCGAGTGAGGCAAAGCAAAGGCAAAATGCAGAGGCAAAGGCAAAGTCAAGGTAGTTGTGATCGAGTACATCTCTTCATGGTTGAACCTTTCTAGGAGAAGGTTCACAATGTGAAAGACTATGTTCTCGGTGGGCAGGCGGATCTACGCCCGCAGGCATTTGGCTACTACTGTGCACACTCTAGAAGTGACAATAGCCTACCAGGCTTCTTAAATAACAGAGCTGCAGCTGAAGTGCTATGCGATGTATATGTCGCTACTACTGCTGCTGCTGCTTTAGCTGTTGATAATGTAATTATGCCAGAGGGGATAGTAGAGAGTAGGCATAAGGAAGAATCCTAGCAAGCAGTTAGGCTAGACTGATTTTAGGTGGAAAAACCTAAAAAAAGTATAGGCCTGTTGAACGCATCAGCAGTAGCAACCTTAGTTACTACCAGCCAATAGAAAACCCTGTCATCTAATCGCGTTAAACTTTGACATGCCGGAGGAGGTATAATTGTAGGTAATAACGCCATCTCAGATCTGACTCGAAGCTTAGCGTCCCATAGCCAAGGCTCAAGCCGTTCATATGTTGTCCTAGGCCCAACCGCCTAGGCCTACCCTGTATTACAGTGCTGAGCTGATTGGCTGCTCTACGCTAAGTAATCATGCGGCATTAATAGGTGTTAATGTTTCTATTCCCATGCATCCTTACGAACTTGGAGCAACAGGGGTGCGGAAGCCCTCCAGCAAACCTCCCGAAGCAAAGCTGCCCCCTCCCCCACATGGCAGTGAGTTGGTAGGCCCTTTGGCAGGCACTTTGGCTTTCTTGCTGACTGGCTGGCTGGCTGGCTGACTGCTTACCTGCTACTCTTAAACTGATTGTTATCTTCTATGCTGCCTTCACGCCCTCCTGCCTGTTGCCTCTTGCTGCTGTCCTGCTGCTCTGCTGCACTTTTGCCGGCTGCTCAGCGAAAAGGTGCCTTTAAGCGCAAATTGCTCCTACGCTTGCAGGGATTTTAGACCATCTGCACGCGGCGTTTTTCCTGTGAGCAGGCCTGACTCAGACTATGAGCAATCTGCCAGGGGGACCCAAATTTTCGTGAGCAAAGCCCGCTGACACCAACCACCTGCATTTCAGCCCAACACTTCTTCTAGCCAGCAAACAATCAATTTTTCGATTTACATAGAGATACTTTACTTAGTTGAAAGCCCCGAGTTTGGTGATTAGTATTGTGTATACTAACCCTGTGCCTGGATGGCTGCTTCCGAGGCGACGTGGCAACGAGTCAATCAGAGCCTGGATCTCCTCTGGGGCCCTGCTCACGAACCTTTGGGTCGCCACTGATGCATACGTAACCTCTGATCTGCAAAGAACACCTAGACTTTGACTTGGCTGCAAAAAAGTCTCTGGTAATTAGGTACGCAAGGTTTGGGAAAAGTCAAAATTCAAATGCCCGGTTCATGGACGGATCAGATCGCGCGGATTGACCTGCCCATCCGTCAATCCAGCCAAAGCCACATCACGGCCGTCGTCACCAGCTTGGTCATCACCAGCTGTTTGCGTTGTAGAGTCGTCCTCTAGCTTCGCTTCGATCTCCAATTGCTTTCCGCTCCAGCCTCCAGATCAACACACTAGACAAGTAAGTGCTTTACCTAAAGAGGAGGGGCAAGAAAAGTTAGTTTTAGAACTAGTCAAAGTAATCACTTTGTTCTCTCAGGTCGTACGCGTTGCGCGTGATGATGGGGGGCCAACAAGTCGGGTATAAAAACCAAGCAACGTGCCTTTCCATAAACACAGAGTATAGCATCCAACAGCTAATTTCCAAACTGCGCCATCATCTAAATATCATTATCACAAAATTCCTCGCCTGCTATACCAGGTCCAACTCTATCACAATGTTTACATTCAGGCTCGCCATCATCTTCCTTCTTCTCGTGGGGCCCGCCTTTTGCCTTCCAGCCGTTCCTCTATTGGATGCACGCGTGGGACATAATATATTTCCGAGGACGCCGAAGGGGCCGCAGAAGGGGGGGGTTCAGAGAAGTCCGAGATTAAAGTTAACCCCCGACCAGCAAAAAGAATATTTCGAAAACTGCCAGGCGTACAGGTATCAGGTCAGAAAAAATAACGCGGATCCAGGCGCAGGCCTTGGATGGGGGGAGGACTGCTGCTATAAGGCTGATTTCAAGCCGCCTCCTGGCTCAAAATACGGTTGCAAACCGATGTGAAGTTTGGAAAATGTTTAGGTTTTAAGGAGGCTGGACTGCACGGGAGGGTTTGATTCATTGAGTCTTGAATGGCTTTGGGCCCACACCGGGTTATTGTTGGAATATCGATCGGATCGTCAGTGGCTTACAGGGGACTTAGGTATCTGTATAAGGAGTCTCTGCCCCCTCATTAGAAGTAGAGTTACATTGCGCCTACATGCCAACACAGCATACGCTGGCTTGGACCAATCAGATCATCCGGATTCATCTCCGGCCCGGAGGGTGGATCCATCGGTCCTCTATCACGGCTTCCTTCCTTCGCTGCCCTTCAGTTAGAAACCTTCCCTTCTACAGCCTAGATCACACAAATACCATTAATCACAAGTAAACCGTTCGTAACTGCAGTTCTCTATGATAGCAACAGTTGTAGTGCTGTGTTTCCCAATTACTACACAAAATGTGTAATTACTGCCTTCCAGCCCTCTTGCCTGCTGTCTCCTGCCGCCGCCTGTTGCTGCTGCCCTGCTACCCTGCTGCACTTTTGCCGGCTGCTAAGCTAGAAAGGTGCCTTTAAGCACAAGTTGCTCCCAAGTCTGCAGGGATTGTGGACCACCTGCATGCCGCATTTACGATGTATACTGTGAGCAGGGCTGACAGGCTGACTGTGAGCAGTCTGCCAGGGAGGGGCATGTTTACCAGGTAAATTATGCATCAGGAACCTTGGATCTGCAAAGAATACGTAGGCTTTGACTTGGCAGCCAAAGTCTCCGGTACGGAAGGTTTGGGAAAGTTAAAAGTTCAAATGGCCGATCCATGGGACAATCATATCGCGGGGATTGATCTATATGTGAACTCGGCCACATCACAGCCGCCATCACCAGCTTGGTCTTTACTAGCTGTTGCGCTTTAGGGTCTTCCTCCTACGTATTACTAACCTGATACGAACAGAAGTGCGTTCACCTATTCGCATTCCCACTTGAGTGACTATATAAGACTAGTAACTTGTGGCTAATTCAACAGAATAAGTTGATCCAATCCAGGGCATCACAAATGTCGTTCCAGCTTCGCTTCGGTTCCAGTTGCTTCCGCTCCAGATCAACACTCAAGTCATGCTTTAACCTAGAGGAAAAACTAACTTTGAAGCCTGCAGGCTCAAAGATCGAGTGCTAGATCTTTACTGGGTGTACATTACGTCAGCAAAGTCAACATAGGATCTTCCAAGTTGACCTTAGGTAGCCCGAGGTGAAGATTGAGAAATGGTTAGGGGTAGTAGAGAGGCTAGGCAGGAAGGTTTGGTTTTTGGGTCTAGAATGGTTCTGGTTTTACAAAGGTTCATAGTGCTGCGTGTCAGATATAAAACTCCTGTGCTCCTGGTTAGTACGGGAAAAAAAAATTGTATTCTTTTTGGCGCTAAACACCGCTGGGCTCGAAAACATGTGCTATGCTGCGCTGTGACGAACATTCACCCCGATCTTCGGACTTGATGATTATATTGAGCATATCTCACATAGGTCTGAAGGTAGTTCAAGGCCGCTCTGAGCACTTTTAGACTCTCCCACGGGCCACGAGCTGACATGTTCTGCCTCCCCATATGGCATCTTATCGTTGCTTCGAGTGAAGCAACTTGAAGTTCCCAGTCTCCTGGCCCCCCGCTCTTGTCATCAAACCTCCGGTCTTCAGTAGGTAGGAAGAGGATGGCCCGCTCGCAGCTCTCTGATCCGACCAGCAATCTTTCAGGCGTCAGGTTTTCTCAAAAAGGGAGAGAGCAAATTATCTATTGCTATTGGGCATTCTCTCTTATCTTATGCTTGGCGATGGGTGTGGTTGCAACCCACGTGCCGTCCGCACTCGTTCAATGAGTGACGCTTGTACGATTGAGTCATCATGTTTAACAAGCTATAGTTCTTGTATTTCCCCCAAACCTCAAGGCATTGCTCCCTCCATTGATTACTGTCGATGTAGTACTACCCTCGTAACAAATGCATTATGCGTGGCGTCTTACCGTCCCATCAACCGTCTCTCAGCGTAACGCAGGGGCAGGTATAAGAGACCGCTGAGGAAAAACGCAACCTCGAAGCCAATATCTCCCGTCGTGACGGCGATGGGCCCCGTGAACCACACTTGCGAGATGCACGGGACGACAAGGGCGAAGCTGAGAAGGGCGGCACCGATGGCCGCGGCGCCCAACGGCAGCTTCGACGGCTCGTCCCAGATGGCGGTCTCGTACAAGTCGTGGTTCCCGCGGCGGAAGACCAAGTGCTCGGCGACCACGATCCCGACGAACGACGCCGACCAGTAGCCGATGAGCGCGATGAAGTTCTCCAGGCTGAGGAAGAAGTCGTGGGCGGCCCGGACGGCGATTGGCACGATGATGGCGGTCACCACGACCGAGAAGACGTAACGGGGCAGCCGGAACGCGGGGACCAGCGTCTGGAAGTTGAGCGTGACGGCGTACATGGTGCCGGAGATGTTGGCCAGCAGGGTGAAGGCGAGCACGACGAGGATGAACTTGCCGAAGCCGCCGGCCGGGGCGAGCATGGCCCCGAGGACGCCGCCGACCAGGGTGCTGCCGAAGCCGTCCTGCCACGCGGGGATGTTGCCCATGGCACCGCCAATGGCCGCGCCCAGGGTCATGAGCAGGATGGTCGGCACGACCAGTCCAAGATAGCTGTAAGCGAAGATACGGTGGCTAAAGAAGGGGGGAGTGAAGCGTAAGCAACTCATCAATGGTGTTGATTACAAGGGGGCTGGGGGTTTTCTTTTGGCAACTTACGATACGAGGCGCTTTGTGGGATCGAAGTAGGTCGTCAGATCGGACGCGATGCAAGCCCACGGGAGCATGTAGGACGCGATGACACCGCCGAAGCCGAGGACCCCGGATGCCGTTGCCGGCTCGGCAGCAGCTTGCAGCTTCAGCTGCTGGCCGCCGCAGCCCACGGCGATGATGATGGCGACCAGGGCCGGCATCCAAGCGTAGCCTTCGTAGAAGTGCAGCACGTTGAAACCGCAAAAGGATATCAACAGCGCGGCGACGCCGATCAGGACAATGCCGACGGCGGTCGAGAGGTCGCCCTCGGAGACTGCCGAGAGGCACTGTCCTCCGATCACGCAGATGATGACACAGAACCCAGTGAGGGTCGCCAAATTGAGGACGACGGGGATGTAGACCAAGTAATAGCTGAAGACACGACCGTCAGCGACCCTTTTTTTTAGCTAGGTAGGCAGGCCCTACCCGGTTTCCCGGCCGGGTGTGATCACTGATCTCCGACTCACCCGAAACTGAAGCGGGCTTGGATCATCTGGCGCATGCCTATCTTGGGGCCCCAGGTGGACAGAAACGCCGGGGCCAGGGTCGACAAGAGGTTGAAAAAGAGAATCACGAGCGCCGAGTCCCGCAGGCCGAGTCCGAACGAGACGGGACCCAACATGCCAAAGGTGATGCTGTCGGTGTTGGTCATAGTCAGCAAAGACTCAGGAAACGAACCCGAAATCCCACAGGGACGACCGGAGACCTACGCCAGAATGTTGGTGTTGATGGAACACCAGATGGTAAAGGCGTTGTAGTACTTGGTGTTTGTCCGGGCCTCGAGCGGGATGGGCTCGATGCCGCCCTCCTCGACCCGGCCGGCCATCAGGACTCGCCGCACGAGACTCTTGCCATGACGGCCGGGTTGATGCTGCACGTCACGCTCGGGACTCTCCCTGGCCTGCTTGTCGTCATGGTGCGTTTGATCACGCTGGCTCTCGAGGTTGTCGGCCATCTCAGGAATAGGGATAACCAAGAAAGGAAACCAAAAAGGTGTTGGAGTTGAAATAGACAATGGAGACGATGACTCAAAATCGTCAGTGGTACGGAATAGGGATAGTTTGAATATGAAAATTTGTAGTGGAGAATCCGGTCGCGGTACGTACACGTGTATAGGTATATCATGGCAAATCACAATTAACCAAATGCGACTTAGTCAATCATTGACTAATGATGTCTCCAGTAGCCCATTATTCCCGCCGGGTTGGGCGTTCACAAAGTGGACATCGTTCCAGTGGCGACGATACCCGCTACGCCTGGCAGCTTCACGGGAGTCGGCTGTGTGTGTCTAAGAGCCTAGGAGGTGGGAGGCAATTAATGGGAGCACCAGGAATGTCGTTGGTGGGTGTATGTACCATGGACAACAGCGAAGTCTCGGGACTAATCTATCGCAATGTTTTAATCCAGTACCGGTGTTGAGGTGTTGTGTTGTAGCTAGCCAATTACCAAGGTTTCCAGTCTGATGATTCCCTTGAGACTCCTTTTGTCACTGCCATTCTCAGCCTAGACAAAAAACGATATCCCCTGCAAGCATGTAGGCGCGCGGCATGAAACGAATCATGACGTCGAGAAAAACGGAAGCAAGCGCATTGCCCCAGAAGTCTGTCTGTTGTAGACAAACTGCAAGCCTGTTGATGCCCTTTTACTGATATAGCTCTCTTCCGGTATTATTAGTTTGTCGCATTCGAGATCTGGAGGCTGTCGGAGCCATCAGTTGTTTGCAGTCCAGCGCCTCACTCGGTCCGCTTACAATCTGTTGGTTTGTTGACTAGGCCTATCGGAGATAAAGATATTATATATATATATATCCTATTATATATTTAAATAGGAATAAATCAGTGTTTAAATTTAAATACTAAACTATACTTCTGAAGTATTATTTAAATCACTATAGTAATATAATTCAATTATATTAACACTTATTTAATTAGGCTACTAGTAAGTACATATAATTATAAGATATTTAAAATCTTATTAGAGTATCTAACTAGGAAAAAATGTTTATTTAGAAATACCTCAACTTACCCCCCTAATTAGGTAAGGTGCTGTGGGGCTGCAGTGGGGGGGGGGGTAGGGTGAGGTGCAAAATGTGAACTACGCAGGGGCCGAGGGAGCTGTTTTGCGAGCTTCCCATTACGCAGAAGGTGCTGCATAGATCCAGAAGCCCCATACCTACCCACATCTCTAGGACACTCCCTCAGCCGTTGCAAAAGTTAGCATAGGAGAGGTTACACTATCATTACCAAACGCATTAGGTAACAGGCTGTGGAAAAATGGGGCAGCCTCTGCTTCTGACCCTCCTGAATGGTCGGCTGTATGCACACAGCGAAAAGGTTTGTAAGTGAGTAGGTTTAGGTTATGCTGCTGTATACTACATCTATTACTAAGAGGAGGGCCTGGTGAGGTAGGAATGCACTGTTTATGTAGTTACAGTAACGCTATGGGTCCTTTACTAGCTTAGGTAGCAGGCCAATATAATATGCTACTGCAGTGTAGGTGTCAAACAGTGTCCCTAGCATGTATAAGGGGAGTAATATCGCATTAGTAGTAACAATACTGGGGCGCCTATGCTTTTGCGATAATTACGACAGTAGGAGCCCTCTGCAAATCCTTGCTGTATACAGGTTTGTAGTAGGGGGCTAAACTTACCTACGACATGGACTACGTTCTGTCTAGCGTGCAAGAGGTAATCTATATAATCCCCCCC
>PJEX01000360.1:31872-49237 GCA_005350895.1 Colletotrichum tanaceti | reverse complement strand
AGGCAGGTGAGGGGAAGAAAAAGGTTAACGCAGGCAGGCGGTGAGGGCAGTTATCCCTCGCAGGGATGGTGGCAATACATCACGCGCTCAGACGTCAATTAAGCTTCAGTTTCACTTATATTAGCTAATCAAGAAGTAGCCTGTTAACCCAAGTACAATAGATAACGGACCTCTAACGGGGTTGCCGATCAGGGCCTTGAGCTTGTAGCGTCTTCTCTTGTCTAGAGCCAACCAAAACCTGGAGGTCTGACGCATGGCCGGGGGGGTGAACGAGACACATCCACGACGGGACGGAACGATCGCAAAGGGACAGTACAGTATCCGTACAGCCGGGTTTCTTGTTCATTCATTCTCGGTTTTCCACATACAGACATGACTAACTAGTAAATGGTTTCTCTCATGTGCTAGCCAAGCTTTCCTACTTAATGAGACTAGTTATCATTATACATACACATATCAGAGCGAAGACTATGTGGTCCAGCCAGAGAAGGCAAAAATAGAACCCGAGAATGGCTTTGCCAAACGTGGTGAGGATTTGAGCCTCACGCGGGGGTCGAACCCGCAACCTTGAGATTAAGAGTCTCACGCTCTACCGATTGAGCTAGCAAGGCGGGTTGTTTTATGGGTGGATCCAAAGACCGGTTGATGGCGACCCTGCTCAGATCCAGACTCTTGACGCTCAGAGACGCCTTGCAGCTAGTAAGTCGACGTTCTGAAAAACTGTCGAGGTTCGGTACCTAAGTACAGACGATATTGTGTTTCTTTGTGGGACTACTTCATGACTACTGTCCTGCACTCACAGTCTCCTCGCAAAAAATCATTTCCCTTTTCCAGATCGTCTGTTCTTCATCATTTTCTAGTTACCGCCCTACACCTCCTGGTCCTTCGCGCCATGCGGTGCTCCGCCACCTCCTATGTAAATATACTGCACACAATGCGCTGTCCCTCGTGCGCCTCAAGTCGATGTTTGGTCCCTTCCGGTGGTTGATGCTCCAGCGCTCACTTCCCAGCTTCCATTTATTCACGTCATCTTGTCGTCTTCGGTAGTATCTCCGTTCTGGCGAATCGCTAGCATCTCCAACATCCATTTTTGGACCTCCCCAGCATGCGTTTGCATCATCTTCTGAACACCGTTGGCTTCACTGCGGATGACCGTTCCAAATCGTCGTTTAGTCACTCTGCGCAGCGTGTCCTCGCTATTCCAGCATGGGTGATCGTGCGAGACGTAAACCTGTGAATGCCCCTTGTACCACGTCGCCAGCTCGTTATCGACATCAGACTTGACTGGTCTCAACATCCCTTCGACGAAACAGGCAACTCCGGCAACACGCGCTCTGCAATCTGTCAAAAGAGGTTAGCATGAAATTTTTTATTGTGGTGAACAACACATACCTCGACCGGTCAAAAGCGCCCTGACTCCACTATACGACCGACCCACACCGATGAGTAGTATATCGTCGGCGTCCTCGTAGAGCTGCAGGTAGTTGTCCCAAAGATAGTTCGCCAACTCTTGGAGCTCGTTCAGCAGGTCCTTGTCTGCCGTTCGGGGACTGTACGGGTCCATGTCCTCATCTCGTGATACTTTGCTAGGCACGTTGACGTCCATAACTGCGATTCCCTTTTCGACAGCCCAGTCAATGTATTGCGCAACACTATCGACAACCCAGGCGTTGTGGGATTCAACGTGACTATCAATCACATCCGGTTGCGCGAGCAATGCTGGTGGGTCGTGGATAATGACAAGGATACGACGCGCACTGGGAATGTCAGGAGTAACGAGAACCTGGTTCTCGTAGGATTTGAACAACAGATCCCGCTGAATGAAGAGCGGAATCATCTGGTGACGTTGCGCGAGGTTCTGCCGTTGACCTAGCCTGATGTGGTCGTGGAGTCTGGTCGCGTTGAGATCTTGGATATCAGGCACTGGAACAATCCCGGGTCTCATGCACTCCCAGTAGGGCGCCTGATAGCTCTGGACCTTGGCAAGAACCCTGGCAGCGTCCTTGTTGAGCATGGGAATCTCCATCTTTGGTGGCGGCTCGCCCATCAACGTCCGAGCAACAGCCACGGCGGATGTCGATATGGCCTGCAAATTGTAGCCACCTTCCAAGCATACAGCAACCTTGCCGTCCGCCAGAGACATTAGCATATGCGTCATGTGCGCGTAGCAGGTCGGTGTCACGAAGCACCCGCCGAGCTCATCTCCGGCAGCAGCGTCGAATCCGGCGGAGATAACAACTAGATCGGGGTTGAATTCTTTGGCGATGGGCATGATGATCTTTTGAAAAGCAGCCATATATTCGCCGTCACCCATGCCTTGGTCGTGCCATCCAATATTGATGTTTTTGCCCAGACCAGGCCCTGTACCGCAGTGCTCTAGACCTCCATCGGGTATTTCTTGGTTGTCGGGCTTGCCAGGATAAAAGATCCCATTCTGGTAAACGTGGAGGGAGACGTAGAGAACGTTTGGGTCGTCGTAGAATATGTTCTGGATGCCGTTGCCGTGGTGGACGTCCCAGTCAAGAATGAGAACCTTTCGACAGTCATCTGGGTACTCTTGCTGACAGATCTTGACGGCGACGGGCACGTTGTTGAAGAAGCAGAACCCGAGCGGCTGGTCATACTCGGCGTGGTGGCCAGGCGGTCTGATGATAGCAAAGGCATTTTTAACGTTGCCTTCCACGACATGCTTGCAGGTTTCGATGGCACCGCCGCAGGATAGGAGGGCGGCAGTGAAAGTTAGGCTGCCAACATAGAGCGATGCACGGCCTTGGTCGTAATGCCGACTTGTGTCGCGCAACTCGGTGTAGTTCATCTTTGACAGGCTCTCGACCCAGTGGTAGTGCAGCGGAGTATGTGTGGTAAGGATCTCTTCTTTTGTTGCCTCACGAGTGCCGATTCTCCACATGTACTTGGTTGGGGTGTCTCGCATAACGTCGGCGATCTTACTCTCTGGGCCGGTGTAGACCAGACCGGCCCTTTTGAAGGCTTTGTAGATCTCCTCTATCCGACGAGGATCCTCCGGGTGATGAGGTGTGGTGCCGAAGTCGGCATTAACATGAAGCTTCATGCGGTCATCATAACAACATGCTGTCGGCAAAAGACCTCGTCTGCGCAGCTGGTTCATAACCTGCTGGTCTGCGTCTTCGTCGAAGTCGTCGAAGTCGTCCTCATCTTCGTCGTCGGGAGACGTCGAGTTGTCGTTCTTGGGCTCTCCTCCAGCAGGCGTGGTCACACCGTTGGGAGTGGTTGTGTGATTTGACGGCCTATCGTCCCCGTCCATGACAATGTCTTGGTCGCCGCCTTCCATGGTGCAGAGGCAGCTTTCGACTCACCCCCCAAGGCTTGGGTTAGCCTGACCAGGAGATGCGCAAGTCCGAATGAGATGTTTGGAATAGATGAGAGACACTTTTATGACTTGAAAACAGAACGTAGCCCGCGCCGGCTGGTAAGTCGTAGGCTCAAGCCGGTGACAGTTTCAAGGCTCGACGAGTACTACTAGGGCTGATCAAATTGGGGCTTCTTGAGATCGATAATTGGCCGATTGCTGCTCATAGGAAGGCGCTATGGGCTGGCTCAGATGGCTTGATCAGAAGAGTATGAGGTCCTACTGCAGTGTCAGTAGTGTAGAGGCTGAGCGTAAGTTCTGACAAGGGCAGTATATATAGGACGCCAGCTGAACTATCAAAAAGCTGAGAGGTTTTCTTCCGAATGAGATGGATGAGAAATAAGGGCATGTGTAGGCAAAGCTGCGTAAGGGGGCTCGGGCTCTGAGAGTATCTCTTTGTTGCTTGGCTCTGATAAAAGAGCAACAATGTGAGAAGGAAGGCAGGCGCGGCCATGGGTACGCCTTCCTCGCCGGACCATTTGGTCTGGAACAGGACGCCATCGAGATAGAGGCTTGCGCATAGGGATGAAAGAGCCCAAACAGCTCAGAGACCACTTACTGACCTTGGGAGCTGAGGGAGCAAATGGCTGGTGTTCGAGATGGGATCAAAGATGAGATGGGACAAGCTGGGGTCGCTGTAGGCCTGCCTGTCTGCTCTTGGGCGCAAGTCGGATTACAGCTGAGCGCTCTGAGGTCTGAGACCGGATACAGGGTATGAGGACCGAGACGGGCAGTTCAAATACAGAAGAAGAGGTAGTTGTAGATGCGCGCAAAGACAATGCGCCGCGCTGATGGAATGAAGTCGTCGTGTAGGAAACTATTAGGCGGGTGGCCGGGTGTGAGTGAGCGAACAAGATGGCAGAGAGGCTTGGGCCACTGACAAGGCGGGAGCTGGCCTCAAGCCGCCGCCTTGCAGAGCGCACCCGCCACAGGCTACCCCCTGTACATACGCCGCAGCCTTGCGCTAAAAGACAAGCAAGTCCGCAACCCACTAATTGCCATGTTCCCATTTAAGGCAAGTTCAATTAGAGCTCTTCGCAGACTGCACACCTTTTGCTTAGCTTTCGTAGGTATGTTGTCTAATACCCGTACCTGGTATGTATCAGGTGGTCATAGCATCTCCGACTAAGTACCTAAGGCAGATGGTATAAGATCCTCGTCCAAGTACTGCCGCCTTCAAAAGGTGCCTGAGTTTGGAAATCCATCCTACCCCCGGTGACTTGCTGGGTCACTTTACAAACACTTCGGGTGCGCCGAGGTACATCGGGGAGCCCGCCCATAGCAAGTAAACCTGACAGAATCTATGATCACCAAGTCTTATACTATTACATAGAATGACCAATGAATTTGAACCTCAAGTTTCACCGCTCAAGAGTCCTGCTAGCCTTGGAAGTAACTCCGCTCCGCGAGAGCTCGACCGTCGTCCCCGGGAGGATCCCAGTTCCCAATAGGACGCCGGAAGGCTCCCGGGGGTGGAATCAAGCCATAATGGCTGCCATCACGACTAAGCCGCTCATCAACGTCGGAATCGTCAGGATGCACGATACCGCCAGCACTGCTCAAATCGGCCATATCATACAACCATGGTCGCTCGCCTGCCGCCGCCTGGACCGCTGCCACGAAGGATTCTCGGTCTTGAGAGAAGGCGGGGTGCCTGAGGTTTACATCCGTCACCAGTCGCTTTCGAGGGTAATTAAATAAGTTCTGAAAGTAGAACATCAGGTCTCTGGGATTAAGCTTGGCATACGTGTCCACGATGCGCTCGCGGATACTGCTCTCGATCATCGTTTCAAGCGGACTGCTTTCGTCAACCTGTTCAATGCGTCGTCAGCGTGAGAACCGTGTCTCGCTCTCGATGTAGCACTTACCGGCTCTAGGTTCTGCTCCAGATTGGGGTAAATATAGTGTCTGACAAGTTCCTTCATTGACAGGAAGAGGTCCATCAACTCCATCAACTCGCGAGTCGGATAAAGTCTCATGTGACTGACCCGCACATCGTTGACAAACGGTTCCGGCTGACCACTCCGAGGCCGGGGAAGCTCGCCGTGAAAGTAATAAGCGTATAGCCACCAACGATAGAGAGCACGGCGAAGTTTGAACCTCTCTGCTTCACTGAGTTGGCGACAATCTTCAGGCGTCGTGAACCAGTGAAGCTGAGGGAAAAGCTCTTCCCATCGTCGCACCACCAAGCAATGCTTCAGCAAGGAATCCAAGTCTCTGTCAACTAGGGTGACTGACCGCGGCGGCGGCAAGGAGTTTTTCTTGGCTGGGGTTCCGCCGTTAAGGATCTCGGCAAGCACCGCATTCTCCGGAGCCATGCTCCGGCTTTGCTGAATACCGCCGCTAGACAAAGTTATGCCCGTCATGTCGCCTGGAAAGCGTCTGAAAACGATCCTCCGCGGCTGGAAAGTATCTCCGTACTGAGCCATGTCCCGGTCCGATGCCGTAAAGACTTGAAGCAACTCTGGAAACGGGCTGAATTCTCGCTCAATAACGGGCAGCAGGATGACCGCCTTGTTTCTCTTCAGAAGTCCATGGAAAAGGGTATTGACCTGAGCCAAGGAAATAATACTTTCCACGTCCAGTTGGTGGTATATGTCGAAGATGATCTCGAGCGGCAAGCCTTCAAGACCGTTCAGCTTGCCCAAGTCGCAGTCTGGCGAGTCTGACTGCACGTGCGAAGCTCCAAAAAAGGAAGAGTATGTTGACGACATCGCGAAAGCAGCTAGCGACTGACTACAATGATCTATGTTTAGGTCGCAATAAGAAGGGCCGATGAAGTGTGAATAGTACGGTGATTTGTGAGTTGAACGTCGGTATGTGACTATCAAAAGATAGTGTGTGTGAAATGGTTGGAGCAACTGGTAGGCGCCAATCTTTTGAGTTGATCTTTTTTCGCTCCTCGGCGATGAATTCGGACAAACTTCGTCAAGTATGCAACAAATAGCATTCGGTAGCGAAGTTGAATTGGCTTGATTCTATTCACATATCAGACGAAGGCTGTCTCAACGATAGGATATCGTACAACTCACTAGTGCTTCGCAACATATTACTCTAGGAAGTACCCTACTGAGGATAGTTCCCGAACAACCAGCTTGTACCCTGGCTTGTTTCCTCCCGTACTGCTTGGTGGTTTGGAGGCAGAAACTGTCCAGGAGCTGGCAAGGCTAGCTAATCGACTGTTCGTCTAGCGTTGATGTTGTAGAAGAGCTCTTATTTCTAGGGAGCTGACAGCGATAAGAAAACAGATCAGGATCTAGTAAAGGAGACGGAACGCTGGCTTCGAATGAAAGGACACCCCTGCTGGCCTCGCGGCGGATGAGAAAAGTCACCAGCGAGGTGTGCGATTGGTATGATTACTTTCTGACAACCCCGGCGTTGGGGTTATCGAGAATGGCGCAGCTGTAGACCGACATCGTTTTCTCAAAAGATTCAACGTTTGTCAGATCTGTCCGGCGATTGTCACAATAGGCCATGCTTGCTCTACGGACGGATGCTGAGGAAACAGGGCGCTGTCGCAGAGGGTTTGACGCAGAGACACGGGAAGAAAGAGCGGACGCGATGGTGACACAGAGGACATGCATGTCGCCCCAATTGCTGACCTAATGCACCTACATCGTAGCTAGGTACAGATTAGGTCCCTACCCACTTGGGTAGTCCAAGCGCTGAATTCGACTTGTCAGTGGATTCCTTCCCCCTGACAACTGGCGTCAGGGGTGCCGAATCGCTCGTGACTGTGGCTAGCCCTAAACAGCCAATCATTGCCTACTGTACTTACCTTAGGCACCTTACCTTGGTGTCCCATTTTCTGGAGCTCTGTCACAGGATGGGTGCGTAGGTACTTCTCAAGATGGGTATCTAGGTAGGTAGGTATCGTACCTAGATACCTATGTATCCGCATCCGCGCTACGGCTCATGATTGTTGGGGAGCCCCTCAAACGCCCAGCCAGCAATCTTCTTTTTCTTTGCTTTGCGGCAGAACGATGCACGATAAGAACAGCTTATCGGAAGGCGGTGAGGTGCTGCCAGTGGAGGCATCAATACCGACACCTGCATTTCCTCACCTCGTCCTGCGGTCGGCGCGACCGAATGAAGTGAGGGAAAGAGGCTTTGTGGATCGTACATTAGGTAAGTTAGCAGCCCACCTCAATTTTGAGTGCCCCCAGCCTCACACTGACGGTCTGCGGGAAGGATGGGAGCCAAGGCTAAGATCGAAAAAGGCGCATGATTTTACTATGCTGGCCAGTGGAATTTCGAGCGGCGCAGGGTAAGCCAATTTTTTCTAGCTACCAATTTTTTTTAGCTAATAGGGGCACCTGTCACCGAGCAGTGAGCTGGATGCACCCAGGAAAGGGTACGTCAGGGAGCTAGACCTCATGGACGGCTCCTGTGTATAGCTACCGATGACGCGACCCATGCGTCCCAGGTAGTCGTATCGTCCTTTTCAAAACGTGTTTACCAACGGGTGCTCCAACAGAACGAAGCGTTGCGGTGAGCTGAGCGTAGTCCTCGCTCGAGACCACACCGCGCCTCTACAGGCACCTCCTAGATCGGCGAAACGGCCAAGGACACACTCAAGGCATTAAGATGGATTCATTCAACTACGTAAGCATGACAGAGCGATCGTCAGAAACGTCAAATCCCAGACAAGCCGCACTGAGTCGTATAAAGGAGAACAAAGGAAAGGCCGAGACTGTACTCCGTCCCCTCGGAAATCACAAAAAGACTCGTTGGATTCCTAGTCATTCCTCAATGCAACAGCCCCTCCATGACCAAGTGACATACAGATCCCTGGGGGCATATGTGAGACGCCATGATATCGACCGTAGTAGCCCTCCCAAATAGGCCGTGAAACAGGTTCGCAGAAGGGGTTGGCCGCTTAACAGCACTTGCCGCCCTTCTCTGCGCTGTCGTCCGCAGGCTTAGTGAGCGAAATGCCGGGGCCAGCCCCGATCGTGGCTTGGGGCCCGTCACCCGAGTCGAGGGCCTTGCTCGATACAATTCTGTAGATCTCTGTCGCAAACAGGCCCGGTTAGCGCGCATTTCAAAGCCAGGGGTACCAAGGGAGTCTCGGGCTATCTGCGAGTGCGAGAGACGTAACGCACCGGTCAAGATGTTCTGGAATGCGAGTTCAACATTGCTGGCGTCGAGAGCAGACGTCTCAATGAACGAGAGGTGGTTCTCGCCTAAGAGACAGGTTAGTCAACTCGGTATTCGATGAGATTCCCCTAGTTCCTTCACCGCAACGTACTGGCAAAAGCCTTGGCCTCCTCTGTAGGCACTGCTCGCAGGTGGCGCAAATCGCTTTTGTTTCCGACCAGCATGATGACGATGTTGGCATCAGCGTGGTCTCGCAGTTCCTTCAGCCATCGGGTGACGTTCTCGTATGTCTGGTGCTTGCTGATGTCGTAGACGAGGAGGGCGCCGACAGCTCCTCTGTAGTAGGCCGAGGTGATGGCGCGGTAGCGCTCCTGGCCGGCAGTATCCCAAATCTGTGCCTTGATCGTCTTGGAGTCGACTTGAATGGATCTGGTGGCGAACTCGACGCCAATTGTCGACTTGGAGTCGAGGTTGAACTCGTTGCGGGTGAATCGACTGAGAAGGTTGGACTTTCCGACGCCCGAATCTCCGATCAACACCACTAGAAGATCAACATGTCAGCCCGCTTCCGGCAGCTCTGTGGGTATTTCGCGATAACGTCACGGGGTCGGCCGGTCGTGGGCGCACCTTTGAAGAGGAACTGTGGGAGCCGTCAGGTTAGCGCAAGGAGGGGGAAATAATTGGAGAGGGAGAGAGGGGCGGACTGGTCCTAGGAGAGGTCGGCGATTGCGGGCGGAGAACTCACGTCATATTCGTCGTTGGCCATATTGTCGGTTTGGATTGAAATGCGATGTATGGGTGTCAGAGCGTGTGTTGGGTCGTTGTTGGTGTTGCAAAACGAGGATACTGCGGCTCGATGGAGGTGTGCGCGGCCCCGAGAGATAAAGCAGTTGAGTTGAGGCGAGGCAAGGTATAAGGGTCTGGAACTGAGCCAGACTGATGGATGTGGATGGACAGTGCAGGCAAAGCCGGCGCAGTGCAGGTGGTGTGTGTGTGTGTGTTTGTGTGAGTGAGAGGTAATGTGGTGTCGGCGCGGCTCTAGGCTACAGGTTGATGTTCGCTGGAGGGTCGGTACCCGGCAGAACAGTAACTACCTACCTGCCTACCTACCTAGGTAGGTACCTAAGGTACCTACGGTAGGTAGGTAGGTAGGTAAAAAGGGGTAGTCGGGGGGGTACCTAGGCACTGGGCAGCGGCGAAGGGAGGGGCTGAGAGGTCACTAGTCACTAGGGAAAACGGGCGAAAAGTCAAGAGCTACCGGGGGAGAAGAGAAAACCAACGTCTTGTTTCCTTTCTTGAAAGCATTTACATAACCACTTCCCTACAATCAAATCGCCAACAGTCACAGTTGTCGGACGGAGACAGCAAGGTCTCATGTACAACACACTGGCGCGGGAAAAGATACTTTCCTTCACTGTCTGGCTCGAAATATACTTGGATCTCATCCAGACCTCCATCGACCGAGACTCCCTGCCCACGTCAACATCGAAGGGGTCACTCCACGTTCCGGATGTGCTGAGCCCGCTGAGCCACACCACCACAGCAGGGCATGCACCAACCACGTCCGTCATGTTAATGTCTCCTCCGATTCTGCCTTGATGGCTGAGAAGAGGCAGGCGGCAGCTAGTTTTCTTACAGCCAGACTAAGGACGGGATCTCCGCCGTCGGTACCCGGTACTGGGACTGTCGCGTTTCACTTCCATGATCACGTGTCCCGGGTCGTGGGGTTGACGGTGGGCGATCTGATTCCTCATCCCTCACTGTTCGACCTCGACCTTGCGAACGCTCTGTTGACATGTCCGACTGCACCCGAGCGGACCTGTTCGTTCATCACGCCGACAGTGTAACCCAGACGACTGGCGCACTCATTAACCGCTACCTACTTGCGTGAACTTGGTTGTGTTTGCATTAGACCGTAGTTCCAATACAGGATGGAAGAAACTGTGGCAACACTCGCCGGGTTATCATATGTGTATAAAATCCAGATCCTCATCGCTTACCAGCTCCGGTCTAGATGTCGGTGTCCAATATCGTTGCCTCTGGTCTGTTAGTCATTCCTAGCAGCGCAGCTACGGGAACTGGACCTCAAGTATCAATCTCCGACTTGGGGGAAATTGAATCGATGAGGGGCCATCAAATCTCGGGATTCACCAATTATACAAAAACGTAAGATGAAAAGGCAGCTTGTGGTTGGGTTACCCAGACGCTTCTCTATTACATACCTACATTGATAGCAGGTATGGAGTTGCCTGGCTTGGAGAGTGAGGTTCTGTTTTATCTGTTTCACTATTCTAAAGAACACTCATACAATACGACACCACTGTAGCATCAAGATAGTACTTCCTCAGCTCTTGTGCACTGCACTTTAGGTAGGGGGGGGGGGGGAACCTTCCACTTCTGCACTCTATCCGTTCGTCCGTTAGACTGGTGCTCTAGTGGAGTGTATGCTGTGTGGTCTGTGCACTATAACGCACGAGTAAGCGTTTCAATAGCCTCTGATGTACCTATCCGTGGCCCGCCCCAAAACGCACAGACCCAACCGGCCGGTTCTTACCTAGGTACCTAAGGTACCTAGGTAGGACACTAGGCACGCACGCACGCTGGGTAACTACCTTACCTCAAGGTGATGGTTGTGTGCTGTCTCGGTTTCGTTTCGCGCCCAACTTCACACCAGGAGTACTCGTACTCCTTCCTACCCTACCTATTTTTGACCATTTCCTGAGCCCCTTCGCTATCAGCAAATCAACACGGCAGGGACACCTTCTTCAGCTGGTACTTTGCCTGAGGTAGGCTCATTGTTCTCAGAGAAACTCGTCGCTAAACTTTCCACAGATTCGCTCTTCTCTGTCTTGCTATCATAAGGAAAGCAGTTTCATCCACACCAACCCCAGAGGTCGCGTTCATTGTCCGACCAGCATCACAACTGGGTTTGCGATGCTTCCATGCTTCGCACATACACTGTCAGCATTACGTGCGGCTACCCCGATTTCGGTCTGGCCCTTGAAATACTCAGTCCGATGATCGCTGAATTGTCTTTCACCCCCTGGAACTTCAAGCCTTCATCAATCTCGCCTTGATTCAATCACAGGATAACCCGCGTGAGGCTGTACTACAAAGTATGGTCACCAGAGCTTGAGCCCATCATGGATGTATCAGGCCTGTTCGTGGCGGAAGATGGCGCGCCAGATGACGATGCCATCTCCATCAACTCTACCCTCGTATCCGAACATGACTCAGATGAGGAGTGGTCCGTCGAAGGTATCCGCTACCAGACTCGCGAAGGCGGAAAAGACAAGTATCTGGTGGAGTGGACCGGCTATTCTATGGAAGAAGCAACATGGGAACCAGAGGAGAACGTAACTGACGAGCTGCTTCAAGAGTGGCGAGATACAGAAGCAAAACAGGCCCGAGGCGAAGTTGAGCCCTTTGACATCGTCGCCTGGCAGAAAGCCGTGGACAGGCGTCATGAGGAACACTACCAGCGACACCTTGAGCGCAACCTTGAGCGTCAGCGACGAGGTCTGCAGGTCAATCTATGGAGTGGCGAAACCAAGGCCGACTACTACGTTAGCGACGAAGATGTTAGCGAGGACGATTACAATGCTATCATTCCGCCCCCAAAGCCTGTTGAGCGACAGACAGATACAAAACCTATCGAAGACATCCAGCCAAAGAAGTCACTCAAGCAGGCGGCAAGGCCCGTCCACCGCAAGCGGGCCACGACGGAAGAGAAGTCGATGGACAGTGCTGAGCCGCCAACGAAGAAAAAGGCCTCGTCGCCCGTTTCACAGCCACGCTCGCAGTCATCATCACTCACGTCGGCAGCAAACGGGTTCTTGGGGGCAGCGAAAAAGTCGACTGCTAGCAAGCCGGCTGCCAATGCAGCTGTTAGCCGGTTGGCTGCTCCTACGGCATCTGCATGGCCTGCACACAAAACCAAGAACACCGCCATCAGCTCGAGGACGATGGTCAGATCACAAAACAGTGGGAGCGGCATCAACGTCTTTGCCGCCGGCAAGCAATCCAGGCAACGTCGTCAATTGGTGCAGAACGTGGCAGACCCAGCCAAAGATCCTCGCATGTTTACAAACTTTCGACTGCGCCGCAAGGCCGAGTTACAAAGCCGTGATAAGGCAGATGTGGAGTCTGGCGTTATGCCAACTAAGCTGTTCAGCATCAGGAACGGTCCTCCTGCAGGCTCAATCCCTGACACGAGCTCTGGCACCTCAAGCACCGTCCTTCGGTCTGCTCTGAAGCATTCGGCCGATGGCTTGACGGCAATTTCCACCAGCGACTCCAGTGCTACGGTTTTGGAGACAACCGACACGACACTTCCCCCGAGCTCAGACTCGCAGTCTACGAGGCCCATAGTCAAGAGTAGGAGGTCTGTTCAGTTTGCAGACTTACCGCTTGTCAATGAGCCGGAGTTGATGGGCGAGATGGTCACGTCGCCAATTTCTCGCCCGAAAAGACTCAAGTCACCCCCGATGCCATCAGACCCGTCTCAGCCACCTCCAAAACCCCGGTCTATTCTCCGCAAGCTTTCCGTAACAGATTATCAGTCGAGAAGCGCGGGCCAGAATTTTGAGAAAGTTGTCGTCCTGGGCCCATCAGGGACCAAGGGCGTTCAAATGACGTTTGAAAACATCAGATCTGACTCTGACCCATGGCACTCACACTTTGTCAAAAAAGATTCACTTCATTTCAGCAGGACCTTGAATGCCCTTACTTTTACTTCCCAAATTGGATCGATCGTGGGGCCTAACCTCTCACATGGGGCCGTCCGACCGACACTGGCGAGCGACCATGAAGTCGTCAGCAGAGCTGCTGAACGGCTAAGATTAGGTCCTTTTGGGGTTGCCTGCTTCCACGAAGAGTTCCTCATCATTATCTACCCCGCCGACTGCGAGGATTGGAAGAAAGTGATAGCTGGAGCCGAAGCCAGCGACCCGGCAACCGTCACGTTGACATATGCCATTTTCAAACCGCAGCCAATTGCCGCGAAGCCCCTGCCGGCGAAAGGGAGTTGGGCTCCACGGTCAACAGAGCCACGCATCACAATCCTTCGGGATCTGCTCCGTCTCAACTACCGTCAACTTCTATCGCCTGGCATGCGAGACATACACCACAACTTCTACCTGGCGTTCCCTCCGTCCAGAAAGCTTTTGCTCGATGCCGTGAGCAAGTGGCTTCACGTGGAAAATCCCACATGCAGGGTATTTTCCACCAAGACTGCTGGCGACTGGGCCGCCTTTACCAATCCGAAGATTGTCCCGCAAGGAGTCATCATTGTTCACGAGGCAGCCACTGATACTCTTCGACAATTCCCTGGCCTGCTCAGGCTACTGATTCGTAGCAAAAGTACAGCTTACGTGTTCTGGTGCATTGGGGAGTCACTTCAGCAGCACCCTTTGTATCCCTCCATCCGGTCCATGCACCACCAGACGGAACCGGGCAAAGTTGAATTGACGAGGTTTTTCCCCCACGGCAACGCGATACTGGTGACGCCCAGCTTCCTGGTGTCGGAGCCGCAACGTGCTCATCAACTCTTTGAGTGGTACAAAAGAACGCATGAAAAACCCTATAATAACCAAAAAATTGTAGTCGCTGCAAACATACTCGACTACCTACGAGATCTCGCATTCGAGAGGTCCAATCGGCGCGATAAATTGTTGACAGAGGGTGGTAAGAAGCGCCAGCGGTCCGACGCAGAGCAAGAGCAGGTAGCACGTAAGGCAGGCCTAAGCAAGGAAGACTGCGCGGCTCGCTTCAATACCTGGGCTATTGTCGAGGGACTTCGGTTACCCGCTCAGACCAGCATTGTGCCGGACGAGCAGCTTGAGCCCGTCGTCTTCGCTGACCAATCCATCGATGCCAACGATGAGCAAAGCCTGGTGAATTGGTTCGGCTGCTGGTCACAAACTCGATTCGATCAGTTCCGGAAGTTCCATGTCCTGGGCACCGACAGCAGTTCCGACACCCATCATTTCATCAAAGCCTGCGATATTCCCCTTTACCCTCCGGGTGCAGGGCGCGATCCGGGAGCTGAGCCAAGGGGCGACGCTCCTCTTCTGGAACCTACTGCAAGCGACCCCGACCATCCCCATCAGTTCCACGATGGTGTAACCAAGATGCTCGGGGGATTGGCTGCTCACTTCTTTTCCACCAAGTTGATGGAGCTGGCAAAGGAGTGTGACAATGCCAGGTGGTGCCCGTTTGCGAAGCTGTACGGCTTCCCAGTTTCTTACTTTAAAGATATCGCCGATACTGCTGACTCATACGGAGATTTCTATCGCAAATTTGCAACGTTCGAGAGATGGTTGGAGTTTTCCTGGCCGTTCTTCGCCCATTACTTGCCAACCTTTCGACCTCCGAGCGACGTACGTGGGCCACCTGTCTTCAACACCTACTTTAGCTTGTTCTACACTCCCGACGAAGATTCCCAGTGCAAACCACCCACCCGTCACCCGTGGCTCGCCATTTGGCGAGTTCAAGCACCTCACAGGCCGTGGGAAGGGACTGAGCTCCTCATCTGGGACATTGCAGCCAAGGACCGGTTTCCCACGGGAGACCGTTTTTACGAGTCCCAACTCATCTCGCCTCAACAGCATCTCATCGGGATGATACGAGAAAAGGGTGCAGCCAAGCATCGAGGTCTTGATTTGAAGCAGGTCTGGATTGGAGGTTTCGATTCAGTCCCCACCGAGTACACCTCGCCGATCGATGTGACTTTGGCCAACCTGGAGGCCATGATGAGGGATGTCAAGGGATATCTCCCTGCAGTCGAGTCTTTGCTTTCTTCGAGGGGTTTTCACAAAATCTACCCCGGTGCCGCGCCTGCCCCGAGAAGGCCCATCACGCCAGATGCGATGGACGTTGACCCGGTCGTCCGTCATCAGAACCACAACGGCGATAGCAAGATCATCTTTCATCCGCCCCGCGCTTGCAGACCGATCCGGCACAGCCGGTGCGAGAACCTGTTCTACAAATGGGTGACAAATCTTGACAGACGGGACAAGCGTGAGGCGTACCCCTATACGTTCAAGCCAACCCTGGACTGGTATCAGGAGCAGCAAGTGGCGGAGAACCGAAACTTTGAGCACATCAACGTCTCTTCTTGGAAGCGCGTCTTTGAGCTGGTACGCACTTCTCCCGCCGGTGGGAAGGACAGTGAGGAGACGCGCGTGGGGAGCAAGCAGTGATACAAGGGAGGGTTTTTGCTTTCCCACGAACACACAGGATCTGCACATTGACGATAAAAAAGACGAGGGTGACCTTCACGAAGAGCACCCGGCTATGTAACGGAATTGCACTTTAGTATGTTTACGTCGCACAGACGTCTAGCATGGGTGGATCGTAAAATAGGTGGTTCAGATCTCTCTGGGAAACTTTCGCCACAATGTATTAATAACCGTGGAGATTGACTAGGCTTTTTGCAAGACGACCTACTGTGCCGCTATATCATGGGCACCGTGTTCACCTGCAAAGAAGTATCCCCAACGGTCATCGCACAGGTGGCAGTCATAGTCTGCAAAGGACATAATAGAGAGGCAACAATGACCTCTTTGTCCTTCACATCACCGGTCACACAGGCTACATAGGTAGCCTTTCATAACATCCTCAACCCGTATAGGACAGTACACAAAAGACTCGGCCCTGGTTCAGATCTACAAACTAGACTAGTTATCCCCCAGGTCGGAGCACGCCCGCATACAGCATCGTACACATCCATGCAAACATCATGACATAGCAGACGGCAAGGCTTTTCTCGACTGCCCTGTCTGATCCAATAATGTTCGATATTGGCTCTACAAGCATAGTGATTACTCAAATGACGACAAGTCTGCAGCACCAGGTCCTGTGGTCAGTAACGAACCGTGACTCTGAATCATTTCAATTTCTTGAACTGTGTGCCCCTTGGCCGACCCAATTCCGAGTTCTGGTTGGGGGCACTTACGGCAAACGGCTCCGACCTATACGGGTGATGAGTTGGTGTAATCCAATGCTGCACTGGTTGCCTGGAGTGCTTGGGCGTGAAGTAGCGTCGTTCAGGATGGTGGTATCTGCATCGTATGAGGCTGAATCGTCATTAACCAGTAAAGGTTGCCTCGATTGAGTATCAGGCTGCGGTCGAAGTTTGTCCATGGTGGAAATATGTTTGTTTGTTTTTGTAGAAATTCCACATGAAGTGCGAAAGTGCCGTAGGGTCAGCGAGTCGAACCGGATCATCAGTTCAACAGGTGCATCTAGACAGAAACGAGAGAGAGAGCCAGATATCTGCGCAAGGTAGGTAAACCCCCAGAACCCTCAAAGCATTCGTAGTACAATATGTAGGCTTTTTCCTAGTTATAAATAAAACGGTATTGCAGGCGGATTTCCCGTCTTGGCTCGTAAGTACATAACAGGGCGATCAGAATGGATTAGGGCGTAATAAGAGCCTAGAAACCGGATGGTCTCTGCCGTTCTGTCCCGACAGAAAGACAACTCTTCAGTCTTTTATCCAACATCTTCCAGCTACAACGCCAGTCAAAGCCAATCGGACGATGTGTGCCCCCTGCTAGATTGTAGACCAGATGTGACAGCTAATCCCATATAATCCATCACCTCATGCCACTGGGTGTAGAGACAGAAAAGCGGCCGAGAATCACTCTAATCCAGTAGGTAGGTAGGCATCAAAAAGATAAGAAGCGTTATAGATTGAGCCGAAAATCGACAACCAACACACATAACATACGATCAGGGTCCACTGGAAGTAGGACACAAATTTTAACGGAGCAGACATCGTAGGAAGAAAAAGGGTCTCGAGTTTCCGCCTCTCTTAGTCTTCTTAATTTCGTGTCAAGACCGGTTCAAGAGTATTAGCTCATCGAGCGGAAC
>PJEX01000360.1:0-31772 GCA_005350895.1 Colletotrichum tanaceti | reverse complement strand
GCGGATTATCAGCTTTTAACGGTTAGGAGAAAGTCGCTGGTTTAATTAACAAGGTAGGTCTATGTAGAGAGGTTGATAACCAACCTAAGAAACAGGCCGGTTAAGATACTTGACAAGTCCACCCTCAAGCATCAGTCGAGAGACCTCTTAAGGAGATCGTAGGAATAGGCCATGGTATCCAAAGGACAAGGCGTCAAAAGCGCCAGGAAACAAAGATGTAGAGATGAAACACGGAAATCTTAAAGGGATAGCATCTATCTGACGAGTCGTGCGTTACAAGACAATAGGCCTAGTTTTCTACGTTATAATCATGTAAATATATAGAGTGACCTCTGGCGAGCTCTAGGCAGTATTTTCCACAACAATCCATTCCATCTTTTCATCCCTCTTTTACATCAGCCTCTCGTTCGTCAATTTAAACCAGCCCTTCAATCCGTACGCCGAACGCTCGCCATAAAGCTCCTCCACACTATCGCTTCCGCCTTAATAGCTAGCCAGCTTGCCGTGGGCGCGCCTATAGCGGATACAGATGGATCGAAGAGTCTTTTTGGATTTCGTACGGCCAACGACGCCTTTGCCGTAAAGGTCACCTCGGAGAGACGTCATAACACCTGTCTGAGAATTGCGCGTGCTCTCCGTATCATTGTTACCAGCCAGGTTGTGTGAGTTATCCAGTGCAATATTCAGAAAAATCAACGACCATTAGCCTCAGAGCCAACTAATTGATATAGTATTGCCTTTATGAGCATGGGATCCGATCTGGCAGAGGTCGTTGCCGACTTGCGGGTGTAATCAACTGCGAGGACTGGGCAAGGGCCATCCGGCTTGGATTCTACCTCACCTACGCTATCTCCGGCCGAACCCGAGACCGGGATGAAGCGCGACGACGACGGCGGCTGCAGCGATGCCATGCGGAATTCCTGGGAGAACGCACTTATTAGCGACGGCTTGACCTTTGAGTTAGTCAAAGTTATTCCCTTCGACGCCGAGGACGCTGCCTTCGAGAAGCGCGACGACGGCGACCCGAAGCTTCTGGCCCGCATCCACTTCAGCGGTCTTGTTGACCACGAGACGCACCTCCCTGGGCTGGACCAAAAGGCCCTGGCGTCCCGTGATCTGAGCAAGCGTGTTGGCGCCGCCGGGTTCAAGATCTCGTATACCACACGCGTCCAGTCTCTCCTCACCCGCAGCCACCAGCAGGAGATGTCAATGTTTGTCGCGTCTGCGTGGGCTATTGCTGCGGAAAACTATCGTCTGGAAGACTACATCGGTTTGCTGAGACCGACCACAGTGCCAACTTCTACTTCCGCATCATCCCGGAACTGTGTGGGTTCGGCTTGAACCACGAATCTGTTGATATGTGTGGTGGTATGGATAGTCTCTTGTAGGCTGGATTCTTCCGGTACGGACCGGACGTCCCGATGCAGCTCAAGCACCCCCGTGGCGCCGTGCCCTCTGTGCGCATAACTCTTTCAAAACATGGTCTGCAAAGGACACATTAGAGAGGCAAATAGGAACTTGTTAATAATGAGAGTGTCTCCTCGGCCTCTTTGGACGTAGCTAGACCTTTGTCCTGCCTGCCCTTGAGGAAGAAGCCGCCGCCAACAATTCTCGAATCTATGTGCAGATAGGTCACTTGCTTCGTGCTTAGAAGTCTCGTCGATGTAAGAGGCGACCTCATAAACGCAACAAGCGCCTTGGTGCTTCGAAATTGCGCAAAGACCGCATTGCTGAACAAAACGAAGTCGTCGATTTCCGTACTAGTCATTCATTGCATGGTACACAGTCTCCCTGAATATTATGCAGCTGTTCCCGGAGTTCAGTTCCCCACGATATCCAAGCCCAGCCAAATAGACCAAACACCGCGCCTCGGCATCACCTCGCCGAGGCTGGGAAATTCCTCGTGCTGAGCAACACGCCCTTGACCCTCCGAATGTTGTCCCTCGCCTTCTTGATCTCGTCTTCGGGCTCGTTCTTGCGTGGACCGCCGTAGATCGAGTAGCTGCCGTAGTCCTGCGGGCTCGGGTACGCCAGTTGTACGAGGTCGTCCTTCAGCACGTCCATCTTGGACTTGAGGTCCGCGAGGTCCTCGGCATCAGAAACGACCGTTGTCCTGAGCAAGTCCGCCGAACTCTTGAGCCGCGTAAGCTTATCAGCATGCCTCTCGCTCGCGGACTTGTTCTTATCTTCCGCCGTCGCCGTCGTCCCAAAGCCGGGCTCGCCGAACCTGGGCGTCGAAGGGATCGACGTCTGCGTGCCGATGTCGCGGTGGAACATCTCGGTAGGGTCGTCGGCGCTGACGCTGCTCGCGTCGTCCTTGTATACTTCCGCGTTCGTGGCGGAGACCTTGGCGGCGGCGGCGGGGACCTCGGAGACAGTGCCCTCGAGCTTCTCGATGATCTTGGCAAGATTGTTGGACGTGGTGCTGTGGAGATCGCAGCGCGCCTCGGTGAGGTTCTCGACCATGGGCGCCAGGAGATACTTGCTCGTACCGTAGAGGAAGGTGGAGAGGCCGGCGAAGGCGTAGAGGGTGTTGAAGATGCCGTTGGCCGTGATCAGCGGCGGGGGACGGGTCGGCTTCGTGAGGAATTCGGGATATGTAACGACCGGGGGTTGGTCTGTTTGGCGAGGAATGGAGACTTCGGTGTTAGGCGGTGGTGTTGGTGTTGTTTGTGGTTCAGATGTCGTTGTCATTACTTGTGTCGAGCTTTCCGGTGCTTGCTGTTCTGTTTGATTGGTCTGGTACTACAATGTCAGTCATGACCAGGCGCATGTCGCGTACGATGTAGAGAAACTTACTTCCAGTGTCGGCTCAGATGCCGAGCTACCCAACAGCTGCTCTATATCTTCAGATGATATCCCCTTGGTCTTGAGGAATGCCTCTTTTGCTTCCCTCGGCTCGTCTCGAATCTCGCCATCTTGCAGGAACTTGCGCGCGACCTCGAGGTTGTCTTCACTAGCGGGCTCATCTTGCTTGGCATCCTGCGAAGGCTGTTCGGGCTGCGGCTCAAGTTCGGCATCCGTTTTTTGGTTGCGCTGCCATGCTGGAATGCCGGGGGTGCTCGTGTTGTCGTCGGAATCGCTCATGGTTGCGTCTGCGGTGTTGGAAACCCCGGCAAGGGTCTCTTGGGGGGATTGACGGAGCTGAGAGTTAAGAATTGAGAGATGTCCAGGCGGGCGCAACACATAGATTGGTTCAGCCCGGAGGCGGAGGTTGATTGTCGGCGGTTCGGCACCTATGACCACATGCCTCGGCTGGGGGTGCGGCGCGATAACGGAGAGGCTGGACGTACATTGCGCTGATACCGGTGCCTACCTACCTACCTAGGTAGCCAGCCACATGCCCGTAAAACGGTGCCCAAATAGGCTGCAGCCCGTCACGGTACCTACCTAGGTACGTTACCATTCGTGAAATGCATGCATTACTAGCTGCTAGGTACCTATGGTGGCTGATGCACGGTGCCCATAGTGACCAGCACAACGGAGCCCCGTTTTTGACATCCGGCGCTTCAGCGGACTCCAGTGCCTGTTGGTAGTAGGAAAGGCTGAAAGACGCAGTCCGACGACTTTGGATGTTGTGGTAGCAGCATCTTATTGAAAACTGTCTCAGCAGTCGTCCATTACCCACCCAATTTCATACCGTTTTCACCGCCAGTCCTGATCCGAGCAGCCGAATCCCATCATTTAATTCGCCCCTTCGCCCGTCACCAACGATCTTTGACCGCCTGTTGGCGCCTTCACCGACCCGAACGCCGTTCACAAACCAGGGAAGTGAGAGAGATCTCACGGTCCAATTGCCCGTTCTAGGTTGATGGGAAGTACGTCTTGAGTGGACTCACCAAGCAGGGGGAGACAGGACGCAGGACAAACCACGCACTTAACACACCGACGGAGAGGGAGAGAGAGAGAAAGAGAGTGTTTGTGTGTGTGTGTGTGTGAGAGAGAGAGAGAGCCATCTCTTGCAGAAATACGCAAAAGAGAAGAGAAACGACACGCGCAGGAGGCGACGAGTTGCCGAAGTCTCAGTTCAGGGGTCGCCTTTTTCCCCGCCCAATCCACGCCCACGCTCGGCTTGGCTTGGCCACCGAACCTCCCAGTAACCTTGGGTGCTTGGATCCAGTTGTGAGACGATAGGCCACCGAGGGAACTATCCCACTTGCCGTTTGTTGCCTTTGCACGCGTCTCTATCGCTGCGTCTAGCCGTCGTCTATCACACCCAGAAGTATCACTCGGTAAGCTCAGATGTGACGTTCCCTTTAGCCTCCTCTTTCTGCCTCTTGACTTCCTCTTCATGCCACACCTCATCATCATCATCATCATCATCATCCTTTTGCCTCTCGTCGGGGTCCATTCGTTATTCATATCAGCATCACACCCGGAGCTTCGCCGAATCAAGTGAGGCAAGCAAATATATCTGGTTTGCGGATCAACGTTCCTGGGCAGCAGGTGATTGGATCTTCTCTTCACGCCCGCGAATTCAGTTTGGCCTGGCCAGAGAGCGTCAACAGTAGACCCGTGTCGGGAACCCGGACACTGGGGCGAGAAGAAAAGCGCCCGCACGTGTGTGCGACTCAGGAAAAAAAGGAAGAGGCGTAAAAACCTACCTTGGCGCGCAACTTACCATATCGGCCAGATGCTTTAATTGCCTTACCTCATCTCCCGTATCTAGGGATCGGATTCCTTAGCAGCAGTGCCACCTCACTTTTCCCCTTCCTTGTCCATCCGGCCCCCCGAACTTAGCTTAATTCAACCTCCTCCCAAGTCCAATCTTGGCCAAAAAATCCCCCGCCGCCATCCAAACCAAAGTCCCAAAACCTTTTTACCCAAGACATCATTCAGCACGCCAACCGCATCACTGGAATTGAGCTTCGCGACGTCACTGCCAAGCCAAACAACGAGATACTACTTTCACACCACATCTCACAATGGCTTCCCGACCTCGCCGCTCCGCGGCTAAGAAGGCCCAAGAGCAAATTACTGACTGGGCCGACAGCGAACGAAACAGCACCATGTCTGGCCGTGCCCGCCGTTCAGAGGGTCGCACCTCGGGTGTCTCCCGCGGCCCGCCGTCCTCCCCTGGAAGCGAGCATCTGAACCTCACCGTCAAAGTACCCGCCAATAAGCTTCGTGAGGCCACCAGCAGGGGGAGAAACTCGACTGAGAACAGTATCTCGGTCAACAGCCGGGCCTCGTATGGAAGTGAGATTGTCGCCGGCAGACGCAACCGTGGCCCCAAGAAGAGTTATGTTGTCGAGTCGGATAGCGACGAGGAAGAGGAAGAAGACGAGGAGATGGAGGAGCCTGATGCTGAGGGCGATGAGGACGACATGGATGTCGATGCCGAGGGTGAAGAGGAGGACGCCGATGGTGACGTCGACATGGACACCCCTGCCGCCCCCACCATCAAGATTTCGCTGCCCAAGGCTGGCAGGGTCACTCCCCGACGACCAGCGGCGGCGAGGGTTATTGAGGACGACGATGACGACGAGGAGGAGCTCAGCGAGATCGAAGTCAGTGACCCCGAGAACACGATGAACATGAGCATCGATGTGGGGGGTGCGGGCGATGACGATGACGATGAGGACGATGACGAGGACGAGGACGAAGAAGATGCCGAAGGCGAGGAAGATGAGGCCGAAGGCGAGGAAGAGGAAATCGAAGTGGCCGACGAGACGGCGCAGCCGGATGCCGAGGAGCTCGACAGTGAACTTGGCAGCCGCGAGGGTACGCCCGACCTGACTAAAATGACGAGAAGACAGCGTGCTCGCTTCGAGGACGAGCCTCAGCAGTACATGAAGCTCTCGGATGGTACGTCTCGTAACGGTTCAAATCGGGTGGGGGGGGGTTTTTTTTTTTTGGCAGATCACGCGCTAACGACAACGACCACAGAGGTCCAAGCGAAAAAGGTGTTCACGGCGGAAGAGTTGTCGATGAGAAGGCTGGAAATGGCTCGTCGACGACGAAACCTGTCAGACAAGCGCAATGAAGAAGTCAAGGCAAGCGAGCAATCCTTGGCATCGGAATCATTTACTGGACAAATTACGCTAACAATGACGGTAGATGGAAACCATCAACAAACTGCTGAAGAAGCAGGCCCCCAAGACTAAGGGTAAGGGTGGAGGCTTGGGCGACGAGACGCCAGGCAACGAGTATCAGAAGGCCGACGTCGCGTTTATCCGCTGGGTCAACTCAAAGAAGGGCAGCGTGGTTGCGGTGCCCGATGAGATGCTCGGAGGGCCGGGGGGCAAGGTGTTTGTGCCCGGAGGTCTGAAGTCCGGCAAGATGGTTGAGGAGGTTGCATAAGCAGGCCGGGGGGCAGAGGCATTTTTCCGTACCTAACCTTTGTCATTCCATCAGAAAAGGCATGCGGCCCCGCAACAAGGAAAAACTCATGAGGGGCCACTGCGGGAAAGAAGCGCTTTTGGTGGGCGGCGCTTGGTATTGAATTGCAAACATATACAGAACAGCTTAAGCTGAAGTCGCTCACCGGGTCTAGAGTTGAGTTTAATGGCATAACATGCATGTACTGTTCCGAGGGGTTCTTCGTTGCTCAGAGTGTAGAGGTCGACCCTCGGGAGTTCTGAACCGCCCGCCCACCTAGGTACCGCCCATGGGATCAGAAGCAAATGGCATGGGGCTCGGAGCCGGCCGTCCTGTCATCATTGCAAGAGCTCAACGCCAGGACCTGGGTGCGTTTGTGGGGTGATGCGACCAGCGGGCGGCGATCCTGCCCGCATCTGCGGACTACGGAGCGCGTTGGAGCAGCTAGGGGTTTTATGTAATCCGGTCGATTCGTGGTGGGAACCCTGCACAGGAGAGAGCGCGTCATGTGGCCCTCCGTTCGGGACCTTTCCCAAAGAAGTCGAAGCTTTTCCCGATGGATCGCTTTCTTCTCCGCATTGTCCTCTTGCGCAATTCAATTCGAAGGATGCTGCAGTCTGCAGATAAACCCCAGTCTTCTGTTGGCTAGTAGGGGAAGGGACAGGATGGGGGATGACTTGGGAAGCACGAGAGAGAGGACACATCAGCCAAGACCATTCCCACGCCGAGGGTTTATCTGAGCAGGAAACGGCTATGGCGATCGTCCTTGCGTTACTGTGAAGCTTTGGTGTTGCTTGGATTGCTTGGAGGGTCCGGTGGACGGAGAAGCGCTGCGAGGTTTGTCATGCCCCGAAGGTTAGTTCCGATATGTGCGAGTGGTGCCCCTCTCTCTCTCTCTCTCTCCTTCGGCGGCGGAGAGTTTGTCGTGTCACGTGGTGCTACTCTAACGGACGAGTATCTCTTTCTCGGAACCAGCTTGATCGCTTGTTTGCTTCTCCCGTCAGCATTTTACACCTAGCACAGACATCACAGTACGGACACGGGTTCGGTGTTCGTCCCTTAGATTCCTGAAGTGGACTGTGTATCCGTAGCTGATGCCCTCCTTCCCCGGTGGGCTGCAAGCCCAGGAGCCAACGAAATCCCGGATCTGCGCCTGCAAGTAGCCGGGAGGCGGGCGGGCGGGCGGGTAGGGAACCTAACGGATGGTAACATGACATGTATCCGTACAGCATGGAGGATTCAAGCAAAGAAGAGGAGAGAGGGAGGGAAGGAGAGCGGGGAAAATAGAGATGCAAGCAAGGAGGCAGGCAGGGCAGGCAGGCAACTTGCCACTTGGCAACCCTAGCTAAGGAAGTGGCAAGCAGACTAAGGTACATTGCCAAGGCGGTCCCTCTTAAGGTCGCACAGGTACATAATATGAAAAAAAAAAACAGTAAATAAAAACACAGTATAAGTGTTATACCTAACACTAAACATATTATAAGGTTTCTTTAGAAACTTAGTGTTTGAGAGGCGTCTAAGCCTATAACTATCCTATTAACTAACCTTCTATCCTAGTAGCTAGCTCTTATTATAACCCTAATAGCTGAATTAGGGTATAATAAGACTTAAACAATACCTTAATGTTATAATAAATTATCTACCTACTTATAAAACTATTATCTAGTATATAAAGGCACTAGACGCTTTAATTAATAATATCTACTACTTAGATTATTAATCTCTTTAGTAGATATAATCTATTAATTAGGTTCTTATCTTATAACCCTAGCTAAATAGCTATAAACATCTAATATACTTAACTGCTGTTACTAATAGTTAAGAGGCTAAGCCTTTATAGGCTGCCTATATAAGACCTGCTTTTAGGCTCTAGGTCTCTAATAGACCTAGAAGCAGCAGCTCTATTAGTATTTATAGTAGAGCTATTTTAGCTTAAAGAATAAGGTCCTAAGGACCTAATCTACAGCGCTATAACTGTGTTTAGAGTAGCCTTTAACACACTTAACTTAGGGTACACTTTAACAAAAGAACTGCGTAAAGAGATTAATAAGTTTAGGGAGCAGGAATTATTTATTAAGTATATCCTATACGCCCTCACAATAGTAATAATAGTTATATAATTAGGTGATATTATAAAGTTAGTAGGCAAGGATAGTTATAGAAGTAAGGCAGCTAGACTATGAATGTAACACAGTTCCTAAGAACACTATGTCCCTTTGAAAAGGGAGTGGCAAGCAGACAAGCAAGCAGAGTTCGGCATGATGCAGATCGCCAGAAACGATGTGCGGCACGAGACGGCCGTCTGTCAACCACACGCGGGCTCCGCCCCTGAGCTGGGTCTTGAGCTCCAAGTCAGAGAGCTTGGTGGGGTGCGAGTGTTGTTAGCCGTTGTCTGTGCAAGATGCAAGACGCAAAGCGGCTAACAAGCCCTGGTAAATAGTTGACAGCCCTTCTAGGTAGCTCTCAGCTGGTCTCAAGTGACAAGCACAGAAGAAGCATCTTCCCTCAAACCAAAAACCAACATTGCCAGAAGTTCGGACAGGCCTTGCCGTTGAGAGCATGGCATGTAAAACAATCAGTCGTCAGATCAATCATCACCATGTTGTTCAACTGACTCCTCAGAGGGGGTGTTCACTGACAGGGTATACCTGTACATACCTACCTATGTACTCATGCGCAGCCGCCGAGAGGGCACATTCCGACTGCGAGTGACATTGGCGAACTGCGGGTTTTTCTGGGAATGAACCCACCCATTCAGTCTTTATTCTTCATCCTTTTATTTTTATTTTTCATTTGGGCATTGGAGGGTTGTTGTTGTTTATGGGCCTGGCGACTTAAGCCCGCTCTGTGACCCAACTACAATGCTAGTGCGAGTCCTAAAGGGATTGGCTTGGGGGTTTTTTGTCCTCGAACTTCTTGCCTTGCAAGTTGCTGGATGGACCCTTGACCTCCTCATTCTCTCACATCCTCGTCGCTTTTTAGGTTGCTCGATCACCAACACCTAAGTAGGCCGCGTACGACTCGCCTCTTGTTGTGCCCCTCGTAAAGCAATGGCGTTACATTCGCCGGTTGACGCAGCCTCAGCAGTAGCATCTACGGCAGATGCTCCTGCCATCGTTTCTGTGCTCGGCCCATCTCCTGATTATGCCGGCGACGAGGTCACCGCTCCTCCGTTTGATCGAGGTGAGTCGACGAGGGGAAAAACAAGACGCTAAGCCGAGCTTGCTTTGTCACTACTTTTGCCTCCTCTCCTCCTCCCCTTCTTCTATTATTCTGGACCTCTCTTGTCTTGCCGCCTTTCGCATAACGTACTTTGTTTGGCCCGAGTACCAATTGTACCTAGTCTGGCGGTTCCCTCCCCTCCCCTTCTCTCCTTCTCCATCCATGCTCAATATTTCCATTTACTCCCAATACAGAAAGGGCACGGAGGGAAAAAGAAAGGTTCTGGACTGTCTTGGCCTGCCCTCGCCGCTCCATTACACGATGCCTGGCACGTACTAAGACTACACAACCATTGTCTTCTCTGTACTCCGTACTGTACCCATATGACTCCCACCCTGGCCTCCCCTCCAATGCACATTGCATGACGAATGGGCGTTGCGTTGCACAAAACCACCACCCAGTGCAAACCTCTTGCACGACAGGATTTAAGAAACTGACAGTCCAGCCCCCTTGGAAACTACCATCAGGCCACCCGCGGCCGCGGCCACCACCCCAGTCCCAGTCCCAATCCCAGTCACCGTCCCAGACCCAGTCCCAGATCGAGACACGGGCGCGCTCCAGCTCCATCACGTTCATCCGCACCCGCACCCGCCCACCCCGCACGCGACGGCCACTGCGACGCCTTCGTCTATGTATACACCTACGCCTCCCGCTGCTACTCCAGCTTTGGCCAATACGGCCCCGGCTGCCCTGCCAGAGGCTTCAATTGCACGTCGTATAAAGACACCCACCGAGCCGCCCCCCCTCAAGTCGCCTCCCATGCCTCCTCCTGCCGTTTCTCCCTCGCCTCCTGCGCCGTCGGCCAACCCCCCGCCAAAGACAATCCCACACCCCTCCCCCTCGACCTCGACCTCCAAGATGTTGTTCTCGGAGATCTACAAGTCCCCACGCTCGCCGCTCTCCAAGTTCCGTCTGTCCATGTCCCAGCAGCCTCTGGCCTTGGACCTGCCCGATTACGATCCTGACCTGCTCAGCAAGGACAAGGTCAAACAGAAGGAGGCTGTCAAGAAGTACCTCGCCGCCAAGGTCCGCAACGACTGGGAGTTTGTTTGGCCGCCCGTTGCCTCTCCCCCTCAGAACGGCGGTGCAGCACCCGCAACCGATGCAACACCATCCCAAGCGGAAGGCGTAGACGATGCTCAACAACCAAACCCCGATCTCCAAGCAGAGGCGATAGTAACAGCGTCGTCACAAGATGAGGCTATCGAGGCAATGGAAAGCGAAGAGGATGGAGAGGAAGAAGTAGAAGAGGAGGGAGACGACAGCGACGTGGAATCGGTATACAGCACTGTCTCGGAGGACCCGGCACGCTTCAAGCCTCGCCTGGAATGGGTGTCTGACTTGTCCGACGAGGAACCTCCCGTGTCGCTCTCCCCATTCCGCTTCGACAGCCCCGACGCGATCGGCGCCGCCGTAAAGGCATCCGTGGCGGACAAGCGTGCGCGGAGGAGGCGGGCCGTCCGCGAGGAGATGGCATGGAATGAAGGCCTGGCCTGCTTCGAGGCAAGGCGCAATGCCTGGACAGGCGCCAGGACAGTGCGCGTTCATACCAAGCCCGTCTCCCCTCCGCAAACATTCTCTCCCCTCTCCCCTCGTCGCCTCTTCTTCCGCGGCTCATTTTCCCATCCCTCGGGCCCAGCCTCGCCATCCTCGCCTGCACATTCCCTGCAGCAGCGACCCAGCAACGAGGCCTCGGCCGCCGTCTCGGACGCTTCCGAGTTCTCCAAGGACCCGTCCAAGGAGCTCACGGCCCAGAAGTCCAAGGAATCCCAGAAATCGGCCGTGGCTCTCACGTCGACGACATACCCCATAGAGACCATCGTTCCTCTTTCCGCGCCACTACTCCCGCCGGGCAACCCAATGCGCGCCTCCATCACCCCCTCAGTGTACATGTCGCTGTACGAGAAGGTGATAGTGCACGCCCTCACGCCATCGTGCCCCGTCAACCTGTCGGATATGATACGGGCTTGCGTGGTGGGCTGGAAGCGGGACGGTGAGTGGCCTCCGAAGCCCTCGGCCGCCGAGCCCGGCATCGTGGCAGTGCGGCGGAGGAAGAAGTCGGCGGCGGAAGGCCAGGGCCAGAATGCCACTCGTAGAATGAGTCTGGGCTTCCTGGGCAGGGGCGAGAAGACAGAGAACCAAGATGAGAGTGGCGGGAAAGGCATCAGGAAGAGCCTGCAGAGAGTTCTCGGTATCGGACAAAACCATCATCCTGCCTCGGCCGCCCCTGCAAGTGGCAACAGCAACACTCCGGTAAATGGAAAGGATACAGCCGTTGCCTAGGCTCGCTTATGAACCACCATGATTATGATTAAGGGGATGTAATAAGTCTTACGCAGTCTTGTATACTGGAGGCCTCCCACTTCGGATACCTTCTAGGGCGAAGGATTATAAAGGCCTATAATGATGGTTTATGACCAAGAGGCTGCTGGACGGGAAAGCTGTTGCGACAACTGATACCCATGTGATGCAGTAGAGAGGATAGTCGTGTAATGGCGGCTTGCGATGTTAATGAAACGCAGTTTACTTGTCATGCTGCCTGGCGTTAGTGTACATCTGTTATATTGATTCCACCTCTCAAGTTGACGTCTTTCTACAGTTGGTAGGGAGACATTTGGTCCCATTGTGACGACCAGAGAACATCAAACGGACTTTCTTGGGCCTCTTGTGACGGCTGGCTGGGGCGAGGTTTTGAGTATAGTAGTTTTCTAGGCTCACTTGTGCTCTCCTAGACGGACGACGTTGACCAGCAGCAAGCAGACTCTTTAGAAAATGGTAAATCGAGTGGTTTGGTAGGGAGGTTGAATGGGATGTCTGGATGTCGCAACATGCTGGAAACACCGACTTGATAGCCTGCTCACTTTGGTTGCTAAGCTGGATCATGTGATTGAGACCGATGGGTTTGATGTGGTTTATTTCGTATTAAGGCAAGACAGCAATGAACAGACGAGCCTGTCACAAAGCTTAGTTCAGCCAGCGGCCAATATTAATACCTGACTTGTGTCAGGTCCGATGGATCTGAAATCCAGCTGCGCAGATGGGGGCTGACATATCACTACTGAATGTGAAAGCGATCTCCAGAGGTGAAGAAGACCTGACATCTGAACAGATAGCAATCGACTGTGGCTGCTGATAACTATAAGTAACCCTCCTTCTTTTTCGTCGCTCTCGCTTGCTTGCTTCTCACTATCATCGTTGTTAAAACGTCAACGGATCAACATGGAAAGCGAAAGCGCAGAACCAGGAAAGGGGATTTACAACAAAGTAAGAGGAAACAATGCAAACAGCCTACCCCGCCGGCGTGTTCCGATAGACAATTCGTTTCAATGGCATTCAGTCAGCCAACGACGGTCTTTGAAATGAGCCGACAACCGAACGCACTCTGCTACAGAAGGGAGCTATGGCTGGTTTCCGCAAGGCTCAGGCTGAGGTGTAGCGATCTATCTAACCCCCCCCCCCCCAAGGGAATTCCAATTGGAGGGATGAGTAACGCACAGGCCACATCTCCTCACGTGACACGATGACTACCCAGTCGCAGCCGGCGTATTGCAATCGAAATTCCAATCATACGATTGCCCGGAACTTCTATGTAGCCAAAAAAACCCTCTCTTCCCTTTCGACGGCCCATTTCGAACGAACCGCAACCAACCAACCCGACGTCACCTCAATTGAGCTCCCTCTGCTCTCTCGAACCGTCATTTTAGCGATTTTTGACTCCTCCAGACAAAACCACGACCGAAAACCACACAATGTTGCGAACCCCGACCGTTTCCCTGGCCCGTGCCGGCCTGCGCGCGGCCCAGCAGACCACCGTCATCCGCCGCGCCGCCACCACCCACGCCATCTCTAACCCGACACTTGCCAACATTGAGAAGAGATGGGAGGGCATGCCCCTCCAGGAGCAGGCTGAGCTTTGGATGGCGTTGAGGGACCGCATGAAGGGCCCCTGGGCGGAGCTGACTCTTCAGGAGAAGAAGGCCGGTGCGTAACTTCATTTTCCGTTCGATCGAATGAGGGAGGTGGTCCGATGCTCCGAAAGGAGATAGGAAAGGGAGGGAGATGGGAAGGGAGGAGGTGCTTTAGGGAAATTATTTCGAAAGCACGACGACACCTCTCTCGCTCCCCCTTCGTCAATTGAGCCATCTCAACAGCTATGGGTGATTCAGGTTCTATGTATCCAAGCTGCCACTGTTTTGATAAAAGACCGACCCAGCTGGATTGCAACGCCAATTGACAGCCACCCAACCCATCCCTGGTGCATATGCATTGCATCATACCGCAGAAAGCCAAAGACAAGAGATTGACGATGAAAACTAACGCAAATTGACGCAAAATAGCCTACTGGATTGCTTTCGGTCCCCACGGTCCCCGCGCCGGCACCCCTGCCGGTGAGGGTACCCGCGTCTTCTGGGGTGTTGCCGCCTCCGTCGCTGCGAGCTTGGCCATCTTCGCTACCGTCCGCCTCTTCGCCGGCCCTGCCCCCGACACCATGACCAAGGAATACCAGGAGGCTTCCAACGAGTTCCTCAAGGTATGTTGTCGGCGCGCCGCCGCTTCCGACATGTCGTGTCGGACCCGTGGTTAACTTTGCTCTCTTCAGAACCAAAATTCCGACCCCATCACCGGTCTCTCCTCCGAAGGCTACTCTGGCAAGGGCATGGTCCAGTCTCCTCCCAAGGCCAACTAATCGATATCCTCCTTCCTTATCGTCTCTTAGAATCACAATCACAATTCGACCATGGCAGTTTGCCCATGTATAAAAGGACTATTAGTAGAGCTGGCATGGGCTGGGGGGCTTGCGACGTGACTCGAGGACAACCATCTGCTTGGTGTAAATACTGTATCAAAAGAGCTGAATTCCAAGCACCTTTCCTTTTGTTTCTTCACTTCTATCGATGACCACCTTCGCCTGTCCCAGTGTAGTGTGGCATGGAACTATGTGATGCAAAATCTTTTATGCGCCCTATTGGCGACCGGTGCTGAACAGCAACTCGGCTACATGCTTTGCTGTCGGGTGACTCATGTCTTAGGGATGTCTACTCTGTATGTCGCGTCACAGATATCATCCATTATAGTATTTACATATACGGTCAGATTTGTGTGGGCAGGTGATAAAATCTATTGGAATTGGTTCTAAAATGACGTGCTTTTTGTCATGGCAGCACTTGAGAACAGCTTGTTAAAGTGTGTCTAGTTTTCCTCCTCCTCCTCCTATGTCATTCTTCACAGTTTGGTATCCATACAGCCCCTCCACTTCCAAAATCAAGAGTGTTGAGACACAGGAGACTCTAGGCCAAGGACCTGCAAATTGATTAGATTTGAAATTGGCATCAACAATGCAGGAAAACTTACCAAGGCAGATCGGCTTGGGATGTAAACGTGGGTCCAGTTCTTTCGGTTGTTCCACTCCATAGCGGTAGTAAAGAAACGAGTGCCCTCATCAACACGGGCGTGGCCTCCAAAGTCCTTGGAGTCAGAGTTAAGGATAACCTTGTACGAACCAGGCACCTCGATGCCGATTCTGTAATCCGTAAAGCTCTCGGTGGGGTGGAAGTTGAAGATGAAGACAACGCCTGCCCTCTCGAAGACGATGACCTTGTCGTTCTCGTTCTTGAGCGAGATGTACGCTTGCGGCGCAGCCAGCCACCCGTACTTGGCTTCCGTGGTGTTCATGGCGCGGTCAAAGCTATTGAGGAATTGGTAACGAAGCAGATTGTCGTCAGTGAGATTGAGCTGGCGACGAGCATACCAGAACGAGTTCTGGTTTCCTTCACGGGGGAAGTCGAGCCATTCCGGATGGCCGAACTCGTTGCCCTCAAAGTTGAGATACCCTTCACCGCCGAGACTGTGGGTCAGAAGGCGGATCATCTTGTGAAGAGCCATGCCCCGGTCAATGACCGGCGTCAATGGAGTCAAAGTCGACATATTTGTATACATCTCGGCATCGCAAAGATGGAACATGAGTGTCTTGTCACCCACAAGCCTAGTTCTGTCAGCTAGTGTATGTGTTGCCTCCAAGGGCAAGCACTCACGCCTGGTCATGACTTTCTGCATACGCAATGGTCTTTTCGCCATGCCTGCGGTTCGTCAAAGTGAAGCAGATGTTGCCGATATCCCAGTCTTCGTCCTTCTTCTCCTTGAGGATCTTGATCCACATGTCGGGAACGGCCATGGCCAGACGATAATCAAAGCCAAGACCGCCCAGAGAGAGCGGCAGGCATAGAGCTGGCATACCAGATACATCCTCGGCAATTGTTATGACCTCTGGATACAGCGAGTGCAGCAACTCGTTGGCGATCATCAGATACGCAATGGCTTCTTCGTCGGCGTCGGAGCCAAAGTACTCGTGGTAGCCTCCAGAAAAACCACTGTTCCCGTTAGCATCCAAACCTGCAAGCTTGTCGTAGAAGCCAGACTTACGTTCCAATACCATGGTGCAGATACAGCATGCTTGTCACACCATCGAAACGGAAACCGTCAAAGTGGTATTCGTCCATCCAGAACCGCAAGTTGCTGAGCAAAAACCTCATCACTTCGTGGTGGCCGTAGTTGAAGAGTCTGCTGTCCCACAGCTCATGGCGGCCCCGTACTCCCTCGTGGAAGTATTGGTGGTCCGTACCATCGAACTCATTCAGACCGTCCAGGACATTCTTGGAGGCGTGGCTATGAACAACATCCAGAAGCACAGTGATTCCCATGCTGTGGGCTGTGTCGACCAGCTCTTTGAGGTCCTCGGGGGGTCCGTAACGACTGCTTGCAGCGAAAAAGTTGTTGATCTGGTAGCCGAAACTGGCATAGTATGCGTGCTCCATCACAGCCATAAGCTGGATGACGTTGTATCCAAGGTCTCTGATTCTGGGCAGCATGTTTTTCGTAAACTCCTTGTATGTCGCAACTCGCAGCTCGGGCGACGAGATTCCCACATGGGCCTCGTACACGCGGGCGCTTCGAGGCTTTTGTGGTTTCGGGTACTTGAACTCGTATTTTTCGGACTCAGGCGGATTCCAGAAACGAGCATCGTACGCGGGTGAGACGGACAAGTCTTGTGTCACATACTTGATCCACGCAGGCAGGCGGTCGACGCGTTCGCCGCTGGGGAGTTGTAAGGAAATCTGATCAGTGGTCAGCTCAAGTCTTGTCAGCGGCATCTCGGACTTGAACCTACCTTGACTTTGGAGTTATGGGGGATCGCAGCCTGACCGTTGGCGGCCGGGAGAGTGATCTCAAATACACCATAGTTGTTCTTCTTCATCTCATGGGAGTTTCTGTCCCAGTTGTCTGTTGAAACCGCATTAGCAGGAACTCAATCGCTGCGTCGGTAGGACTAACTGAAGTCGCCAATCAGGAAGGCTTGAGTAGCGTTGGGAGCCCATTCCCTGTAGATAATGTTGTTGTCCCGGTCGACATTGAACCCGAAGAGCGAGGTGCCCTGTCAAGGCCTGCTTAGCTTAAGATTCGGAGAGGACATCAACGATAGTCTTCATACCTTGGAGAACTTGTCGAGGCCGCCCTCGGTCTCGTTAATCTTCTGGATCCAATCTTGGGTGCGTGCGTACCGTCTCTTGAGGGAATCCTGGAATGGCGACAGCCATGGGTCAAGCTTCACCACGCCTGGTATAAATAAGTCAATAATTCTTACCGAGCGGGGAGGACATGGGGGAGTGTTTACCAGTGCCATCAGTAGGGAAGCCGTCAGCAACACCACTAGGCCCGTTCAGAGCGATTGAGTTGGACGATTTCTCGACGGAAGCCATGTTGGACGATGACGATTGATGATCAAGATTGCAGGTTGGAGTTGAGAGTGCGGGGCAGAACCGCAGTGGTCTGGATTGGTTTCGATCTCAAGTAGGGCAGACACAGCACGTCAGGTGTCATCCAAAAGTTATACGCAGGGTAAGGTAAGGCGAGAGGGAAGGTAGAGAGAGGTGAAGAAAGAGGAGGAAAAGGAGCTGAATTGGAAGCAACGAAAGCTCCCCGCGCAAAATGTTGAGGCGAGGCAAGGTGGGAGGAGAGAGCTACGTATGTGACGGCAGAGCTACCTAGGTACCTACATACCTCTAACCTACCTCAGCTAAACTGGGATTTCACACCTTTCCTAACGTAGATCGGTAGGGGTCTGGAGCTAAGCAAGGAATACGCAGATTAGTGGCAACCTCTTCAAGAATGGGCGAGCCTGTAAATCTCGATAAGACGTTTGATTCTTGCAAATGTAGCAAGCGGACATCAATCAATGTGGAAGGGGGATATGGGAAATAAGAAGGCTCCAAGAGGCGATTGTATTACCTCTAGCTCTGGTGTGGGTAGGCAGATACTGTAGTACAATTGCCTGATTAACCTCCCCCACTACCCGGGATGGGCTTGGAGATGACGGGATGGGATGGGCTTAACCTTCGGTACACATTACAGGTATGGGACGCGAGTGATGGAAGCGGAGGGAACGCAAGGTGTATTTGTGGGCGGGTTGCATGGGATGACGTCGTGGGGTAACACAGCTCTTGAGTTGCAGCCTCTCTCCCCCCCTCATACATAGCCAGTCAAGTCCATACAGCAGCTTTTCGGCAGTCTGTCAGTCCAGTCCGCCCCAGTCGCCTCCCCTCGTGTTGGTTGGTCTGGCGCGATAAATTCAACGAGAGTTGCTGCAACATCGGGGCCGCCAGGGCGCTAAGGCAGGTTACGTACAGAGTAGGAACATGGGAGGGAAAAAATGTGCTGCTGCCACTCCCACCCCGCAACCTTCTTGGAAATATCAAGACGCCTGCGTCTCAACAACAAATGCATCGACCGAATCATAACAACTCAATCGGAATGAATGATCAAACTCCGTGGGCCGCCATCTCCTACTACGTAAAGGTAACCTCGTGTTCTTGGGTGCTGAGTAGCCCGCTGCCGCTCACCGGCTTGCCTGCTTTTCACCATGCTGCCTACGCCGAGTAAAAAGAGGGTGCCGAGTGTCATGTCAGACAACCAGTCAGAAGAGGATTGATGAACAGGGTGACAGGGCGGGAGACCAGTCGGAGCATACAACGCCGGCCTAGTGGGACCGACTTGTCGCTATCGTGGCAAATGCCATCACATATACGTGTCGTGGACCAGGTGAGAATTGCATCCCTTGCCCGACGGACGCACCGTGGTGGAGCTTTTACTGCTAACATGAACTCTGGGGGTGGATCGATACCAGCGCGTGTCAAGCACACGACGAACTGACCGACAACTGTAATTGTGCAATTCCACCTGAAGCTGGAATATGCAAGGTCCAGAAAAATCACTCGGACCGAAAACACGTTGAACTTTGAGGCCGTGTCGGGGCCGTTGCAACGGACAGAGACCACCATATCACGACCCTCTTTGTCTCGTGGTGTCAGTTGCCGTGCGCTTCGAGCCTCAAGTCTTGAGCCGGAAATAGCTATCTTTGATGTCCGAATCTCTTGCTCCTGGTCATTTCGGCGGTTCGCTTTCTTAGGTAGTCTCAGGGGGCGGCGCCCCGGCAACAAGGAAGAGCGAAAGCTATCTGCAGAATTAGTCCGTCACCTGCACTAGCAGACTGGGTGACAATCTCTCCCTAGGGTGACTGTCCAGCTACCTAGGTAGGTAGGCTCAGACATACCTCCGTGCATTCTGCTTGACTTAGGGTCTGGGGAACATGGCTTGAAGGCCGAGCTGATGGCAGATTGAGATATTACAGTTTACAGGATAGCTTTCCCCAATATTAGCCGCTCCTAAACGCTACCGCGTTGGAGCTCCAGCTTCTCGACCCCGCATCCGTCCACTCTGCCGCTGACAGCTCTGGCCAAGGTTCCTTATCCGGCCTGCTTATCGCACCAGCCACACTCTCGCGGCATCCCATCACCTCCGGTCACCGGACTACCCATCATCAACACCACCACCGTCGCTTTCCAGATTCCAGACAGACAGCAAAGTTTTGCGAGTTCGTTTTGACATCCATTCCATGCTATGGTCTCTTCGTCGGCCACCCTTCGCTATGGCCCTACCCTCTAGGCCCAAGGCCTACACCTGCGCTCGCTGCTTAGTGCTCGCAAGCGCCAGGCGCACCTTCTCCATTTCCCCCTTCTCTCGAATCCCACCGAGACAAACACAAGACTTCAACTCTGGCTTCACGAGTAGCTATGACCCCGCTTCTGATGCTGGCCGAGGTCCCATGTTCAACAAGAACACCTTCGGCGTCCCTCAGTTCTACCCCCGGGACCTGAAGAAGCGGGTCGATGACTATGTCGTCGGACAAGGCCGAGCGAAGAAGACGATATGTTCCACAATCTTTAATCACTATCAGGGTCTGCGGAGGAGGAGGCATCATGATCAAGAGGAGAAGGCCCAGAGGGAAAAGGCTGAGAGACAGCGATATGCCCGGGACAGAGACATCCTCGAGAGACGTGAAATCCATCCTACTCAAGGTCAGCGAGATCGTTACTCCGCTTTCCAGCGCTTTCCAGCTGATGATGAATGGCCCCAAGATGAGTTTCCTGGTCACGCTGAATCTGTACAGCACCTGGATGAGGGCTATGGCTCTTCCGCCGGGTTTGACGGGTCTTACCTGTCCGAAGAACCCGCGACCCCTCCACAGGTCAAGATTGACAAGAGTAACTTGCTACTCATCGGCCCTACCGGCGTTGGAAAGACGTACATCCTAGAGTGAGCAGATCCCATGAAAGTAGACTAGCGAAACAAGTCTAACGCTCGCCAGAACTTTGAGCAAGAAGCTCAATGTGCCGTTCACGATATCCGACTGCAACTCCTTTACACAAGCCGGTTATATCGGGCAGGACGTGGAGGCATGCGTAGAGAGGCTGTTGATCGAGTCCAACTACGACATCAAAGCAACCGAACATGGCATCATCGTTTTGGATGAGTTCGACAAGCTGGCCAAGAGGGAAAGCATGAACGGCCGGGATGTTGGCGGAGAAGGTGTCCAGCAAGCCTTATTGAAGCTCGTCGAGGGTTCCAAGGTGACCATCAACGTCAAAGACAACCGGTCTTCCCGATCAACACCGCCCATCACCACCAACTACACGTCATCGAGCTCGACGTCGGCCCCGCAGTCCACTCCGCCGCAGGGGAAAGTCGACCAATACACCATTGATACCACGAATATCCTTTTCGTCTTCTGCGGCGCCTTTGTTGGTCTCGACAAAGTTGTCGTGCGGAGAGTTTCGAAGCCATCGATGGGCTTTGGCTCCGAATTGCGAGGCAAGCAGAGCCTTTCCGGCAACCATCACGATCTACCGCGCCAGTTGTTTTCGCATCTGCCGCATGTTGACCCGGAAGCGCCCGCAACAACGTACACCCCATTGGACTTGACAACGCCGGTCGATCTCCAAGCCTTCGGGTTCATCCCTGAGTTGATTGGCCGAGTGCACAACATCTGTGCTTTAAGTCCGTTGTCCCTGAGTGATCTGTACCGGATTCTGACAGAGCCACGAAACTCGCTAGTTGCGCAGTACACCGCATTGTTCGAAACCTACCCTTCCCGCTTGCATTTTACCAACAAAGCATTATATGCTATTGCCGAACGAGCTGCCAAAGCCGAGACTGGAGCTCGCGGTCTCAAGATGGAAATGGAACGTGTCCTCGCGGAGCCAATTTTTGATGCGCCTATGCCGTATGTCTTGATCACTGAGGGCTGCGTGAGAGGCATTGAGAAGGCCGGATACTGGGGCAAGGATGGCCGCCTGGAGTTGGAGCGAAAGTTGGCGGACGAGGACGCTGAGCAAAGCTCTCGCATCCCCGACGTCACCTTTGAGCAGTACCGAGAGGCCGGCCAGAGCGGCGCTTGAGTATGATGCTGCCATAACCTACTTGTGCTCATCTGCTGCTATGGTATCAACGGAGTAGGGCGTCAACGATGACATACGTTGGAATGTTAACAACCACGCTGGGGCGATGCGAAACGTAATTTCCAACCGTATTTTTGCCATGAATATATGATTGCAGACTCCAAGCTGGCTTACAACTGCGATCGTGGAACAACTTGCACACTTGGTGTCGTCTCGAATACCCGTCAGCGACGCTCTTTGAGGTCGGTCGGCGGAGCCACCTCGGCTCGGACGTGACGACTTTCGGAGAGACGGGACGAGGACCAAAACGTGCGTGCAGGCAGGAGGCTTGAAGGGTGTGGTCTCAACTCCAGTTGAGAGACGGGATCTCGTCACCCGGGGGACCGGGGACACGTAGGCTCACTGCGACCACCGCCGGGTCTTCTTCTTGCCCAGCTAGCGTCCTTAATGCCTGGAAACCTGGGAAAGGCCGCAAGGTCCAAAGATTCACCCGCAGTCCCCACACCGATTGGTGTCTTCTAATTATTCAGGCATGTTTTGGCGGTTCGAGCCAGGCCAAGAAAAAAGTTTCCATTCATTTCCTGGGTGAAGCTCCCGGTCTCCAATTGAACCCGAACGTGGACCCGGTGTGTCCCGGAGGGAGGAGGTCAACCAAATCAAGACTAGCGCAACGAGGTAATTTTTCCTACTCGATATCCGATCACGTGATACCCCCGAGCAAAGCTCTAACCGACGAAGCGTAGATTCCGAGCAAAACTGCTCACTGTTCCTCCTAAGTCCTCCTCCAACTCTCAACCATCACCTCTCCACTCCCATCCGAAGTCGCCCTTATTCATCTGTCAAGATGTTCAAGAGGTTGGTACCAACTGCCTGATGGATCTTTTGAACCGCCTTGTGTTCAATTGGCCCCAATTGAGCTAACCGACCTTTCGTAGCGGCATTTCCTCCTTCGCCCGGGCGGCTCGCCCTTCCTTCGCGGCGACCGCTTCCCGTCGCGCCATCAGACCTTCTACCTTCAGACTCCCTGCCTCCAGCAGATTCGCCAGCACTGCCGGTGTCGGTGATGGAAAGATTTACCAGGTAAGTGATGGCATCGCCCGTCCCTTCCCTTCCACTGGCCCGAGGCGAGGTGAAGCCGGTAACTGACAACAACAAACCTACAGGTCATTGGTGCCGTCGTCGATGGTTAGTAGACACCGAGAGGGAAAAACCCTTCATGGGCTTTGAGTTCATCGCCGGATCATCAATACTAACATATGGATGCAGTCAAGTTCGACACCGCCAAGCTCCCTGCCATTCTGAACGCCCTCGAGACGACAAACAACGACCAGAAGCTGGTTCTTGAGGTCGCGGTACGTACCCGAAGTGCCACGAAAATATCAAACCAAAAAGTCTGGTTTCATCTAACATGCATCAACAGCAACACTTGGGTGAGAATGTCGTCCGCTGCATTGCCATGGACGGTTCGTATTCCCGCCAGAAAAAGTTTTTATAGCCCGCGCTTGTGCTCACGCCTCCCCAGGTACCGAAGGTCTCGTCCGTGGCCGCGCAGCCACCGACACTGGTGCCCCCATCACCATCCCCGTCGGTCCCGAGACTCTGGGCCGTATCATCAACGTCACTGGTGACCCCATTGACGAGCGTGGCCCTATCAAGACCAACAAGAGACTCCCCATTCACTCCGAGCCCCCCGCGTTCATCGATCAGTCCACCACCGCCGAGGTTCTCGTCACCGGTATTAAGGTCGTCGATCTGCTCGCCCCCTACGCTCGTGGTGGAAAGATTGGTCTCTTCGGCGGTGCCGGTGTCGGCAAGACCGTCTTCATTCAGGAGTTGATCAACAACATCGCCAAGGCCCACGGTGGTTACTCCGTCTTCACTGGTGTCGGTGAGCGTACCCGTGAGGGTAACGATCTGTACCACGAGATGCAGGAGACTTCCGTCATTCAGCTTGACGGCGAGTCCAAGGTCGCCTTGGTCTTCGGTCAGATGAACGAGCCCCCCGGTGCCCGTGCCCGTGTCGCTCTTACCGGTTTGACTAGTATGTATTTTTCAACACCCCTACTCCATAGTCACCATCCCCTCTCTGCAGCCACCATCCATTCTATGGTCACTATCCTTGATTCAGACAGATGTACTGACAAGCTACGTTAGTTGCTGAATTCTTCAGAGACGAAGAGGGCCAAGATGTGTTGCTCTTCATCGACAACATTTTCCGCTTCACACAGGCCGGTTCCGAGGTGTCCGCCCTTCTGGGCCGTATCCCGTCCGCTGTCGGTTACCAGCCCACCCTCGCCATCGACATGGGTGGCATGCAGGAGCGCATTACCACGACCAAGAAGGGATCCATTACTTCCGTCCAGGCCGTCTACGTCCCTGCTGACGATTTGACTGACCCTGCCCCCGCCACCACTTTCGCTCACTTGGACGCCACCACTGTCTTGTCCCGTGGTATCTCCGAGTTGGGTATCTACCCCGCCGTCGACCCTCTTGACTCCAAGTCTCGCATGCTGGACCCCCGTATCGTCGGTCAGGACCACTACGACACTGCCACCCGCGTCCAGCAGATTCTTCAGGAGTACAAGTCTCTCCAGGACATCATTGCCATTCTGGGTATGGACGAGCTTTCCGAGGCCGACAAGCTTACCGTCGAGCGTGCCCGTAAGATCCAGCGTTTCCTGTCCCAGCCTTTCACGGTTGCCCAGGTTTTCACTGGTATCGAGGGTAAGCTCGTCGACCTGAAGGAGACGATCAACTCCTTCAAGGCCATCCTGAGCGGTGAGGGCGACAACCTTCCTGAGGGTGCCTTCTACATGGTTGGTGATTTTGCCTCGGCCAAGGAGAAGGGTGAGAAGATTCTTGCAGATCTGGAGAAGAACTAAACGACTCGCGACCCAAATACCAAATCGCGTCGAGGGGCCGGGGCGTTGAGCCTGTGTATAGAAGAGGAACGATGGAACAGGGAGGTTTCTTAGCTCAATTTAAGTCTCTTTTGTGAGCTGTGTACCAAGAAATCTACTTAATTCCTCTTGTAGTTGAGAGAATCTCCTTATTTCTTCATACTGTCTTATCCCTTTCGCCAGTGATGTCATTTTCCTTTGCACCTGTGATGTCAACTCATCTTTATGAAATACTTCGTTGACTGAACCAAGCTTACGGCTAGCCCAAGTTTTTCGACCCACGATGCTAGAAGGAAGCTCGAGAGATGGACTGTTCTGATTTTTACATGGCTGAGGTCCTCATACCACACCGAGGTTGCTCGAACGAGCTTGAGCGCTTTGTATAGATAGTATCGATGGCAAACGATGACAGTGGCAGGCACTAAGGAAGGACAAGAGCAGAGAGGTCTCCGAGTCTGATCCGTTGTCCCTTTGTTGTTGTTTTAGACTCCCTTGCTGACTATGGCTCGGTTTCACTGAGGCGAAATACCTCGGAGGGTACTTACCTTGATACAAAATGCGGGAGGCAGTTTCTCTAAAGTCTTCCTGACCTTCAACACAACGGCCAAACCCAAAAATGGGCTGCGTGGATACATCCTCTGTTCCCAGTAGCCATCTTTCAGATATTTTCAGAGGGTCAAACCAAGCTCCTGCTCGTCCTTTGTTCGTCTCGTATTAATAATGCCAGCCATATCTACCCATTCTAACGTCCCAAAGTGATTTGTGTGTACAATAAACTCAAAAACTTGAAGGCCCAAATGGTTCTGATTTGGGAAGCTTCGAAGGACAGCGACCGCGCTCTTAAGAAGCCATGTCGGCCTCACATCACGGTGCGGTTTAATCAGACTGGGTCTTCTTCACCAGCCAAGCGTCTGCCCAACTTTCGTCTCATTCTTTTCACGTACTACACCGTCTGAGAATACCGCAAAGAAACGGGAAGTCCTTGGATTAAATGTTGCAGACTCTCAGACTAATATTTAGTTGGGTCTCAACACAACTTCCATCTGGCAGCATACCTTCTATCCGACAACTTGCCTTCCGTCTGGCAGCACGCCTTTGTACATACCGCCATGTCCGGCGAGAGCTCCCGATCTCGAGCAACCCATCTTTAGCATCTCCAGCACAGCCCCAAGTCACCTAAAGCGGAGCTCTTCCTAATGGGTTTCAGGAACACAGTCTATGCAGCGTTTCCCCCGGCCGTCTTCTATTGACGGCGTTCCATCCTGTGCTGTATCTGCGTTTGTGTCTGGATAGCTATCGCCGCCCATCTCCTTCGCCACCTTCGGAGGGAAAAGCTTCGTAACGGCCTGGTGTGTGTTTCCTGATGACCATCTCTTCTCCTCAAATACCTCAAGCATTTCAGGAGAATCTATTCGAATCGGTGCCAGGTTCGCGCGTCGTTTGGTTCGGGGTTTGCGCCTCGTTGTTTCTTGTTTCGCTGGGATAAAACGTCTCTGGAAGTCGATCCTTTGATTCACGCAGTCTTTTCTGTTCTTCAAGACCGGGCTTCAAGGTATAAGTGGCTAGAAAAGTCAGCGACATGGGTATCACGAGAAGCAGCCTCCGCTCAAGTCACAAGGTCGGAATATTGCATACAGATACCGACACCGGTCACCACAGCTATGACGATGGGTAAAATGTTGCGCAAGCTCATCTTAGAGATAGCGCACAGCCTAGAATGTCTCAAGAGATAATAAGATGTAACCAACACTTTGGAACTATTACTTAGTAGACCACAGGTGGCAAATGGCAGTGTGGAAGGCAATCCTGATGCAATCGAAGTTGGAAGAGCCAAGTTGCGCAGATGCGACTGTCTCGGTCCGTCTCCAAAAATTCCGGGTCCGGCCGGGTCAGTGCGCACAGTCTACATACCTAGGTACCTTAGTAGGTACAATACAATGCGCCGACCGATGTAAAGTGGCTCCCGCTACGGGCGCGTGCCCACTAAGACGCGCTCAGTGACCGCCCCGACGCGTTAACTTCAACATACCTGGTACCTACCTACTTAGGCAGGCACGTAGGTAGGGTCCATGCCTCGAGTCCCTCCCCATGTCAAACGACGAATCCAAATTCTTTGGCCACCAATCCCTCATACAACTCTTTTTCCCGTCATGTTTCACGATGTTTAACTGTTTATGATGAATGGTGTATGTTATGGCGAACTGGAAAGAACTGGGCGAGGTCCCAGATTCGGACGACGAGCTCGACTTCGATAGCCAGGATTTAGAGTCGCCCTCGAACCCCGAACTTCCCTCGAACCGCTCTACCGAACTCTCGCAACCGAATCACACTCGAGAGACCATATGGGACATCCCTGAGTCTTCACAAGGAACGCATGCCGTCACGCCTGCGAAGCATGAATCGGCAGACTGGAGACATGACATTGCTCGGTCTTTGAACGATGAGCCGCCTTCTTCGCCGCTGTCTTCGCTGCCAGATATAGACGAGCTGGAAGACCCCTTCGACTTGGAAAACCAAGAGACTCAAGCGGCTGCTCCTCTTGTCAAGACCAGGCAGGTGTACCTGACCACTGACCGCGACGACTCTCCCGATCCTTTAGCTGGTGACGACAGCATATCGACTAGCTATGTCATAATCACAGCTCCCCAACCCGAATTTCCGGCCGAGAACGATGCTACGAGCATTGCCCCGCCCTCGAGGTCCCAGGCTGCTTCTCCGATGCAGAGCCAATCAAAGAGCCAGCAAAGCCAGCCAGCCACGCAACGGGACGCAAGCTCTAGTCAAGAGGACGAAGTTGTAGGATTGGTTGCGCGACAAAATGTTGGCGCCATCTCTCCAGCAAGACCTTCAAACAAGGCTCGTCCGGTATTTTCCGTGGATATTCCAGTGCTGAACCGGGCGAGGACTCAGCAGCGGCCCCTCGCTCGGCTGGAAACAAGCTCTAGTAGAGACGAAGAGATGGCAAGACAGGTTGCGGTGCGGTATGAAAGGTCGTTCAGGCCGCGAAAGCCCATTCAAGAACACCCGTATCTCATTGAGAACGCTCAGTACAGTAAAGCCCTTAAGTCACGCGGCATTCGACCAGTCAGAATGCCCACGGAGCCGGCCCCTAGACGGCAGAGAACAGGCGATGACTCTGGGGAAAAGGACTTTGAGGACGACAGCCAAGGGATGACGGTAGATGCGCAGAACGAAACTACCGACGAGAGCCAAACCAATGGTATGGATGAGCCACCGAGCTCTGAGCCCTTGCGGGTGTCGTCACTGTCTCCGTCTCCGTCCCCGTTACGGACTTCATCTCCCAAGCAGCGTGGCGGGCCGAGCAGCCAACCGAGTCAAGGAGAAACCGACAACACCAGTCTCTCTGATAACGATGACCTGCCTTCGCTCGACGAGATCCACCGCGACTTAGTTTCAAATCGATCGGCGAAAAAACGTCGGCTTGGCAGACGGGTCGTATCCCAATCGAAAGTGGTAAAGCAGACAATACCAGACAACCAGTCACCATCGCGTCCGGCGTTCCAGCAATATGATGAGATCTACGGCATGTTGTCTTCCCCGTCTTCGTCACCGCAGATGCAAGACAGCACCATCAATCCACCGACAGAGTCCATAACGTCGCCACAGGTGAGCGACCTTCCAGACCCTTTTGCCGAGGAGGACGACAACCAGCCTGCCATGAATGTCAATATGAGACCCTCTGTGGTATCCGAGAGACCTCATTCCGTTGGTGCACATCCGCCAGTGTTCGACCTGACCATGGAGGATGAATCCGAAGCTGAAGAGGGTGATGACCCTGGGCACCAGGACGTGGACATGTCTGGAAACGAGTCGGAGGCTGGCGCAGAGGTCGTCAAGAATGTCGGACGAAGAATGCGAGGAGTTCTTCCGGCGTCCTGGCTCAGGCTCGACCAGCAAGCAGCCCGACCCAAGTCTACTCAACATCAGCGGCACGATATTTCACCCGAGAAGACACAGAGACGGGGTGTTGCGGTTCGGCGAATTGGTCGTTCGGCATCAAACACAGCAACAGCTTTCATTTTTGACGACTCGGACGATGATGATGACGATGATGATGATGCGCCGCCACCGACGCCTATGCGTCGTGCTTCTACTGTTCAAGCTCATTTACCTTTCGAGAGCTCTGTAGCTGAAATCATCGATGATGATGATGGAAGTGGGTCTGCTGTCGAAGATGACCAAGTTGACCCCATGCTTCCAAGTCGAAAGCGCCAGTTGAGTTTGAAAGACTTTGAACAACCCGCCAAACGACAAAAAAGGAACTGCACGGAGCTGAGCAACCAGCCCAAGAAACCGCGAAGATCTGTGAAAGCGGCTAAAAAGTATTCAAAAGGCTCACGTATTGATCATTGGGCGAAGAGTCTTGGATCGACATCAGTCTACTCTCGGTCTGCTGACAGTGCGAAAACACCCCCAAGGTTGAGCATCTTGGATGTTATTGAACCAGACGCGCCGAACTTCATTAAGGTCGCAGCCCGAACAGCTCAGAACAAGCGTCACCTTGGACGAACCAGCCCTACGAACAAAACGATACGTCTTGCCACGCGAAGAGACAACGTTGATGCTGGTACAGTGCTACAAAAGTGGAAGGGGGGCAGGATACAGCCTCGTCACGGGTTGCAGAGCAAAAGCCATACCAATTCAGTGGGGAGACGGCCGCTTACCCAGCTGCCCCCGAACGTCTTTGCTCGCGGTGCGGTGTCTTTGCCTAAGACCCGGGCTGATACGCACGCTGATCAACATCGTCGTGACGGCTCAGCACCTTCGACACCCTTGCCCAAAGCACGTGCCCAGGCATGCCAAATGTCACGGTGCCATTCAACTACAAGTCACCGCACTCAAGAGACAGCAAACAGACCAGCGCAGCTCGAAACAGACCTGACTGAGCAGCCGGGGAGAGTCGGATTCCATGCAAAGAAACGTGCTCTTGATGTCCTTTTCCGGCGTGGTCAGACCCAGTCTCTGTCCTCCAAAAGCGCGTATCTGGACTCCTTCATGGACGATGTATCTTCGGTTGTTTCGGGGCATAGCTTTGCTACTAGGATCTCTTCCCCGGAGCCACCAGTCATCCCAAAGCCCCGTTTGAAGCGTCCCAGGAAGTCCGCTCAGCCGATCCGGATCAACGTTGCTGCTGCCCACTTCCGTCACGCAGATGACCCGCTGCCGACCACGGAGCCGTTGATCCTATTAGAGCCCCCCAAACTCGTCTCCAACGACAACCAACTTCTTGGGCTTGGCCCTTTTGGCACACACTACACACAGCACTTCGAAACATTCCCCCTTGATCGCGGGGTATTCTTTCACGAGACAACACTTATCGGCAGCGGCCGGGTCAAGTCAGCCGTGGACGACCAATTTCCAGAGGAAGTATGGCACCCTCGCCCTCGGATATCGTTCAATCTGGGCGAGCTGGTTCTTCGCTGGGACGCTTGGACCGAGCAAGTTTCTTCCGAATTTGGCATTCTGATGGACGGGATCCTTGATCAAATTCTCAAGCCGACGACATCAACAGGAGTTGGCTTTAACGCCAATGAGGCCGCACGATTCGTCCTTGACTATGTTCAAAACGCCCTGAACTTCACTAACGATTCTGATGCGTGTTCCTTTGTCACGCGCCTCTCCGACGTAACCCGGGCGTTTATGGCTCGCCTGGACTCGGAGAATGGTCTTGACTTGCGCCAGCGTGCAGAGCTTGTCGATGTCCTATCGAACCTGGTCCTCATACTCTCATCGGCTGTTCGTCTTTGCCAGAAGACACAGTCTTTGGTGTCATATAGCTTTGTCACGGAGGCCGTTCTCAGGAAAGCCACGGAAGCCACGACTCAGCTCCTGCTCGATATTGGACTGGATGATGTGACACAACTTTACGATGACCTCCAAACTTTGAGGTACCGTGAGCGTGGTATTCGCTCTGAAAAACGCGTATCACACGCTTGGGTCCTCTTGATGAAGGTCCTCGAAGGCCTTCGGATACCAAGGATGACTTTCTGGGATGTTGCATATTCGCGTATGCTTAAACCAAGCATCGTCCGCGGAGCCAATGCACAGGAATTCGAACGACTTTGGAAGAGCATGTTTACACTCTTGCCATTGAGCGAGTTCGACAACACCGGTGTCATCGTGAGCGACAGGAGACACCAGATCCCCATGGAAGGGTGGAATCTGCCCCAGCAGATGCTGAAGCGCGTCTTTCAGCTGTATAGGGACAATTCTCGCCAGCCCCCCAGCTTCAACGACTACTGCCGAGCAATGGTATCCAGATGTCATTATTTGGTTGATCAGTGGGGCTGGCAGAAGTGCAGCGGCATCATTGGCACCATTTTCGATTTTTTCGGTTCGCAGAGCTTATCCCACTTGCGCAACGAAGAAGCATTTCGCTCGGCCCGGTTCTTGGACAACCTCCACCTCAACCCATCACTCCGGGTCGAGCCTGAGGATCGATGCTTCCACATTTTCCTCAAGCTTGTAGCACTGGCCATCAAGAGATTGAGACAAAAGGGCCGAGTCAACGATATTCGAAACTTGGTCGCTCGTACGCTCCCGAACCATGACCGACAATACTCCAAGGAGCAGAACGTCCACCAGCATGATTTGGCCGCCCTCAGGAACCATCACGATCTTCTCTGCACGCTGTTCTGGGCAGCGCCACCTGACCTTCGCCCCGGCATCCACAACTTAGAGAAGCTGGTTATTCCTGCTAGCTCTCACAAGGAAGCTTGCCTGGTCAATTTGCGAGCGTGGAATCAGCTAGCACGATTTGTTGTGCATGAAGAGTCTGCGACCTCGTTCACCCCTCTGGCAAACTGGCAGACCAATGTCTTCAGGCAGCTTCTGGATCAGTACAACTCTGCCGCGGCGGATATTCAACAACAATTCATGGCCTTGCCGAAGGATGCCAGTAGCAGCGTCAGCGAAGAGCTGATGAACTCCATCGTGGTTACCAACAAAGCTGCCACCATGGAAATAATGCTGTTTTCCGTCAAGTCTTCGATGGACGTCATTCAACATGCGGGCAGTTTAGAGCTGGCTAGGCTTGCTGCAAGCCCCTGTAAGTATCATAGGCCGTATTAAGCCATTTTCAAGCTGACTTTGCGCAGATCAACTACAGCAAGTCTTCCAGCACTTCTCTACCTTGCCAGCAGACTTCCCGTCCACACTTCTGCAGGCATCTTTGATGACTATCGGACACCTTGTTGGCCAGATTGAGTCGGTCTTCAACGAGGCGGATGATAGCCAAGACAGTATGGCGTCCAGGACATTGGAGTCGGAAGATGCCATCCTCGTAGGTTAACTTCCTCCAGTTTTGCCCGATAGTTGGTCTAACCGTTTCAGATGCTGGATCGCGAACTCGCCGCTGTGTTTCTCTCCACGGCACGCTGCCTCTTGTCAAATCAGTCCTATGGAAACACTGGCGCCTCGTCGGTGCCAAAGCCTTGCGTCGAGCAGGCTGTTATTATTTCTGGCAGCATGGTCGGGCTGTTCGTGCGTTGTACTATGATGGCAAGTACATTGTGGTCTT
>PJEX01000359.1:10119-49336 GCA_005350895.1 Colletotrichum tanaceti | reverse complement strand
AAAAAATTAGAAGTATAATAATTATATATAATAATTATATATAATAACTTATATATTATATCTTTATTATAAAGTTAGTAATAATTGCCTAGGGTATATAGATATTAACTATCTTAGTATTAATACTTATATCCTTAGAAGGATTATTACTAGTAAAGTTAATTACCTCTTCCTTATCTTAACTAGAGAGCTCCCTATTACTAAGGTTATTAAACATTAGGTTATCCTCTTTAGCGCTAAGTCTACCTTAATCGTTAAACTAGCTAGGGTAGGCATTCTTATAGATACTACAGTAATATTAGATTATAGCTTAGAGATAGAAAAGGAGGAAACATACTAATACTCCTCATTCTATAAGCGTAGCTTCTCTCTTATCCTCTCCTAGGTAGCAGGGGATGCAGCCTAGTATAGGCTAGTCTTCTAGAGCTTATTAAATTCCCTATTAAATTATATATTTATAGCAATCTGTTGCTTCTAAAGGGCCTTCTAGGCTTTGCTTATATCCTAGACCCTCTTCCTAGATTTAATAGTATTAGGGTTCTTAGAGTAGTTAGCTATAGCTTTACGCTTTTGCCTAGCGCTAGATCTAGTAGGGTAGCCTACTAAGAGGTTATTACAATTAATTATTATAAATAAATAGTATATCTTACTATAACTTTTACTAGGAGATAACATTCTATTCCTATTAAAATTTTTATAGTGAAATTTTCCTAAGGGAAAATAAATTTTACTACTACCTAAAAAAAGGTTATTACATATAGACTATACTATTATATAAGGGGTATATATTACTATAGTAACTAGGCAGTATTATAATTAGTAAATTACTAGCTTTATCTTTTTTTAGTATAAATACTTCTTCTCCTTTTCCCTTCCTCTCTTTTTCTTCTTCCTTTATTATACCTACTTATAACTTTAGTTTGTTTTTTTTCACCCTTCTTTTTTTAGCCCTTCTTTTTACTAACTATTATAGTACTACTACTACTATATATAAAAGTTATAACTATACCTACTAGTACTAAGACTTAGGTATCTACTGCCTATAAGGGTAAGCGCGCTAAGTGCGTTATAGAAGGTACTTACTATACCTACCTTCCTAGTAGTAAGTCTAATTATTATATTTAATTATTATATTTCTAATTCTCTTAGTCTATACTCTCTAGGAGATCTATAAGCTATAGAAGAGCACTAAGCTTATTATTCCTACTACTCCCTTCTAGTATATAGTTTGTAAGATTACCCTTAGCTGTAAGGAAGATACCTATTTTACTAAGTTAGCAATAGAAGCTCTTTAGGAGTCTACTAAGACTCTTTTAGTTACTGTCTTTAAGAGTAAGTATATATTTCCCCCTAAGTTAATAGTGCTAATATTCCTTTAGTAGTTAGCCTTATAGCAATCTATGCTAGCTGTATTACTATTATATAGAAAGACTTAGACTTTATAAAGAAGCTCTATACTATTAGAGATAGTATTAGAACTACCTAGAGAGCTAATATTTCTAACTATAAGTACTCCTATAAATTATAATAATTATTTATAATAACTATTTTTAGTTTACTACCTCTAGTCTAAGACCTATAGGAAGTCTAAGATCTCTAGGGAGATTACAAGCTTATCTAAGAAGAAGGTTATCTAGCGTAAGCCTAAAAATACCTAGGCCTAGAAGCCTGCTACCCCTAAGAGACTCCCTAAGGAGATCTAAGGGTAACTAGGTATATATAACCTATATTATTACTATATCTATAGATACTAACAAGATATTTAAAGAATGCAGTTTTACTTATAGTCTATATTCTACTTATACTACTTAAGAAGTATTCTAATACTATAGTTATAGGGTAGTAGTAGATAGAGAGTACTAAAAGTCTTATCTAAAATTAACTATCTAATCTTTTTATCTAAAATATTATACCTAGTATACTTTTGTAATAAGAATTTTCCTAACCTAAAAAACCTATACTAGCCTTAGCGTGTAGGTATAGGGAATTATTAAACCTATACCTAAATTTTTTCAAACCCATACAACCTAAAACCTAGATACCTATACCTATAGGTTAGAAAATAACCTAACCTAAATCTTTGGGTACCCGTGGGTCCCCATGGGTCGGGTATTTTTATGTCTATCCCCTTCGACGACGACGTGTAAGTCATGAAATCCACCCACAGGCCGAGGTGGACTTGGACGTCATCCACGATGAGCTGTTGGCGAACCACCTCTCGCAAGTCCACATCACCAAGGCCTTCCTCCTGCACCTCTCGAAGCAGGGCAAGCAGACGGCTCTGCTGTTCACGACGTCCCAGCTCGGCCTCACGCCCATGGAGCGCCGCCCTAACTACAACGGCTCCAAAGCGGCCATGCACGACTTCATCCTCGCGATCAGGGCCCAGCTGAGGGATGCATCCTCGGGTGTCAGGGTCGCTGAGGTCTACCTACCCCCCGGCGGTGCAGACGGAGCTGCACGACGCGAAGTCGGAAGAACCAGCCCGCTTTTACGGTATCATACGCCGGGGTTGTGGCATGCCCAGAAAGATTCGAAAAAACGATGGCGTTGGTTGGATGCACCGTCAATTCTACTCAATACAGTGGAACTGATCTGCAATGACTGTGTAAGGCGTTGAGTATGCATTCTGCTTCACTGGCACGCATATAAATAATAAGCCTGCCGGCGAATATCTTCTCCGGCTGGAGTGATAGATCATGTTTCCCCCCGTTTCCGAGAATAACAAACGCATCGAGACGTCTTACTATCCCGAATCTTGTTGGACACTGACGATAGATCCCCGGCATGGCACCGGCTCGAGTGCTGTTTCCCGGACGTAACAGTGGACCACCGGGCACCGGACCGGGTCGGGGACATCGGCGAAATAAATGGGGCGATTCTCCTCTCTGGCACTTGGTCTGTGCTTAAATCCGCCAATTGCCACTTTCTTTCCCTTCGTTGACATCACCAAGTTCGTTCGCGCCGCCCGCGACAAAACCTTGTCCTCCACCAGCCATGTTCATCTCGCCAACGCCGACGGAAGGCTGGCATCTCAAGTATGGCGACTAAGCTTGCACGACTGCCCTTCGTCTGCGGCCGCTGCCTGCGATCGAGCGGGCGCATCGATACCCGACTTCACCCTGCCCATCGACTGAGTCGACTCTACTCCTCCGACCGATCGTCCGAAGCTGCCGCCGCCGCCGAGGCTCCGCCGTCCAGCCAGAACAAGGACGAGCCGCAGAAAGAGAAGGGCGCCATGTATCGCAGGCTGGAAGAGGCTACCGAGGAAGCTCTATTGACGGGCGGCCGTGCCGGTCGCCGAGCGGTCGAAAACGCCGGCTTCTCTGAAGAGCTGCGGAACAGGCTGCTCGACAAGGTCCAGACGGCGGAGTTCCGGTCCAAGTACGCGTCTGCGTTCGCCGAAGCTTCTATGCCGAGCGCAGCCGGCGAGGGCACGAGGTCCACGGCCACGGCACAGCCCTGGGCGGGCGAGGAGTCGCAGTCGGACGCGGTCCTGCGGATGCTCGACGACGCGAGGAAACCGCTCAAGCCCGAGATGCGCGGCAAGTTCCAGATCCCGGCCGTCGATCTGCGGCCGCGAAGACCGTCCAAGATGCACCCGAGCCAGCGGGCCGTCAACGCCCGCGAAAAGGCGTCCACGTACACCGACCTGGGATTGAAGGGGGCGAACGGACTGAGCGAAAAGGAACGCGAGGAGATGAGGCAGGAGTTCCGCGACAGGTTCGGAGACGCCGCTCGAGCGGTCCCGAATACCATCTCCGGGCTCGAGTCACTGGCCAACTCGAGAATCGAGGACGCCATCGCCCGTGGCCAGTTCAGGAACATCCCCCGAGGCAAGGGGGTCGAGCGGGACGCGAGGGCGAACAACCCCTTCATCGATACGACCGAGTACATCATGAACAACATGATCAAGAGGCAGGAGATCGTGCCCCCGTGGATCGAGAAGCAGCAGGAGGTGGCGAAGACCGCCGGGTCGTTCAGGGCGAGGATGCGGAACGACTGGCGGAGGCACGTGGCGAGGATGATCTCGTCGAGGGGCGGCAGCCTGGAGGAGCAGATGCGGCTGGCCGAGGACTATGCCCGAGCGGAGGAGAGGCACAACCCGCGCAGGGTGCCCACCGCCGGCACGGCCGATGATCCCACGACGACGTCGGCGGCGGCGGCGGCGGCGGCGACGAGCCAGCAAGCAGCGGAAGCCGCCGCGACGGAGACCCCGAGGCCGCCGGTGCAGCCCTTCCGCGACTCGGCCTGGCTGGCGACGGAACGCTCGTACATGGCGTTGGCCGTGGAGAACCTCAACAGCATGACGCGGTCGTACAACCTCATGGCCCCGGAGCTCGCCAAGAAGCCGTACTTCTCCCTCGAGCGCGAGCTCGCCGCGTGCTACGCCGACGTCGCGCCGCTCGTGGCCGAGACCATCCGGGAGAGGGCGACGAGACCGAACAAGTCCATGTTCGACTCGGCGGGGCCGGCGGGCTCCCGGACGGTCTTTGACCGCTTTGCGGGGGAGAGCGCGACGGCGGCCAAGGTTTACGACTCGAGGGCGCCCCATTACGGGTTCAAGGAGATGTGGAGGGATCTTTGGGGCTAAAAGGGGGCGGCGGTCTTTTGACGTGTGTCGAAGAGTGATGCATACAAACAGCATCATCCATCATCTTCAGGTTCTGGGCTGTGTATACTCCCCTTGACATGTACAAACAAACGACATTCTCACATGACCCGATATCGGAACATCCTCGAAGCATTCCACTCGTCACATCATCACACCACCAACTTGTTGAGACCTTGAACGAGCAAATCCGTCGTAAACGAGTGATTGTATTCATATATTCTTGTACTATCTGACCCTACCTACACCACACCACACCCACCCCCCTTTTGACATGGTGGTCCAATCTCGTGTCACATCAAACCGCGAACAAAAAAGAAGAGAAAAAAGAAAAAGAAAAAGAAACCTACCTTATATGAGCGACTTGCCCTCCAAACCCCACAAGACGAACTACCTTTTCCTCGCGAAGCCGGCGTCTAGAGCTCGTTCTCCTTCTTGCGGGCGTCGATGATGGCCAACGCCTCCTCGGCAGCCTTGACTCCGGACAGGGCCATGGCACCAAAGGTGGGACCTACGAAAGAAGAAAGAATCGTCAGTATCAAGTAGTTTTGTGTGCTTTACTTCTACCCCGGACTCTTCCCGTGTCAAAACGTACCCATGCGGTTGGCGCCGTCGACCTCGGACAGCTCCATGCCGCCGACGATCAGGCCCGGGACAATCTCCCTGGTGCCCTTGACGATGGCGTCCTCGGCGGCCTGCATGTCGAGGCCGCGCATGCCGCCGAGCTGCTCGATCTGCTTCATGCTCACGAGGCGCTTGACGCAGAAGGCGCCAAAGGGGCCGTCGTGGCCCGTGGTCGAGACGACGAGCGGCGCGTTGATGGTGTTGGGGTCCATGCACGACTGGTCGTCATGGTGCATGGACACGAGCGTCCAGTTGGTCACGACGCCGGCCACCCGCAGCGAGCCGTCGGGGTTCTTGCGCGTGATGAGGTCCTCGACCGTCGTGGCGTTGAAGAGCTTGACGTTGGGGAACCGCAGCACCCGGCTCATGACGGTCGACGTGAAGAGCGCCGCGTGCTTGACGACGACGAAGTCGCCCTCGTCCTCGTAGGGGACGCCCACCTCGTCCAGGAACACCTCGGCCGGCTTGCGCATGACCATGGCCGAGAAGAGCTGGCCGCCGAGCCAGGCGCCGCCCCCCGGCGCGACGCCGGCCTCGACGATGGCGATCTTGAGGTCCGGCCGCGTCTTGGCGAGCACGTACGCCGTGCTGAGGCCGCACGAGCCGGCGCCGACGATGACCACGTCCGACTCGGCGTACGTGTCGAGGTCGGCGAAGTAGCGGCGCGTCATGGCGCGCGACACCTGGCTCTCGCGGATCGGGGCAAAGGTGAAGCTCTCCCACTTGCCGAGGAGGTCGTCGACCTTTGAGGCGACGGCGTGCTCGGGCCGCGCCGGCTTGGTGGTCTTGCCGGCGGTGTAGGGCACGGCATAGTCGCTGACGGGGGAGATGGCGGTGGGCGGAGCCATTGTGTCGTTGTCCCTTTTTTTTTTTCAAGGGTTTTCTTTTTCCTTTGTGAAAGGGGGGTACTGAACGTGTGCGTGTGCGTGTGCGAGCGCGCGCGTGTATATATATATATATATATATATATTGTATATATATATATGTATGTATATATATGTGTGTGTGTGTGTGTGTGTCTGCTTATGTTAGGTTGCATGATCCTTTCGCTGGTATTACCCAGATCAAGTTCAAGGCCGTGTAATCTCAGCCCACCGTCGACGTCGACCGCTGCATCACCATGGAGATGGGAGAGGTGGCAGCGGACGACAGCGTCGGGTGGGCACCGGCTCATGCATTTGCTCAAGAGGTGTCACATACTCTGAAGAGTTCTGTCTACGGCTCGAGTTGAAGCCTCCTGTCCGGATGGTCAGCCTGTATGCTTCAGATCACACAAGGGGTCAAGGGGCCTACTGTTTTGTGTGTGTATATACGATGGGGAGTTTGGTGGTTGTAACGTTGTGTTGGATGATAAGAAGCAGCCTTTGACCGAAATCGTTGGGCAGGCCGTCTCGTCGCCGCCTTATATAGCCTTTTGATAAGGGCAATAGCCCACGCAAACCTTCCATTATCGCCTGCGGGGTAAGCTGGACAAGACACAAGAGACGCGATCCTCGGGCGATCGCGACTCTCGTCGCCGCTTCTCGGCTGCCTATTGGGTGCGGGATCGACCACGTCGTTATGCAACCGCAAGTCCAAAACCGCCGCAGGGAGAGAGCCTGAGAGAGCCTGAGAGAGGGGGGGGGGGGCGTGAAGGAGGGAAAGGTCGAATAGTGCGAGAATATGTACATGAGTACACGTACAAGGCTGGAATCGTCCTCCGCGGAGTCGTTCCCGAAAGCCGATGTCACCCGCCGCCGCCTCCCTGGCCGATCGGGATCGGATATGCCCCGCGCCTTGTGCTCCTCACCGCGCGCTGGCCGGTTACTCCTACATACCTAGCTCTGTGACATACATCCCCCCATTGAAGGAAGTGAAAAAGAAAGAAGAAACAAAAACAAGAACAAACGGTCAATCCCATAATTCAAAACAGAAACCTGTCCCTTCCTCAGAGAGACCAAAAGATCGGCGTGTACACGCATTAAAAAGGGGTTTCTCTCATCTAGTCTGCTAGTTATAGAGCCGACGACGACGGAGGAAACCTCCCGCCTGCATCCCGCGCTCGGCGCTCCACAGCGGCACAGCGGCACAGCGACCACAGCAACCACCGCGGCCAAAATCGGCGCGCCTTGTGCCGCGCGGCGGAGTTGCTATGAAGGGATAGTGTTCGCTCGACGCAGGTCGGGGGCCAAGAGATGTACCTGTAATTCGCGCAACCCCAGAGTACAAGGTGCAGTGCGCTGTCATTGGGTTTTTTGACAAGTTGGCAAGGTTTTCGCAAGCAGAAAACTACCCGCCCCCCCCGCCCACCACCTCCCCGGACGAATCATGAAGTCATCTCACTGGGAGTGGTTACAACCGCCGGGGCGACATTGGTTGGGAATGGACGGGTTCTTTCCATCGGCTGGCTTATATCCGCGGTATTTAACACGTATAGTACTTACCTGTATGTATACAATATACTAGAAAAAGTATGTTTGCGGGCGTTGCTCTGCAGACTGCCTCGTCAGTCCGAACCACCTTGTCTTGTGAAGTGGTGTGAACCATGATGGAACTATGATGAATAAGTAAAATAAAACAGATGGTTAGCGCCCCTTGGGGGTTTTCAAGCTCAAGTTGCCCGGCTTCGTTGTGGACTAAAGTGCTGATAGCTACCTGTGAATTTATTTTTTAATAACTATGGAGTTACGGTAAACGACACTGCTAGATAGTGTAGAAGCCAAGCGAAGCCAAGCGACAGATACACCAAATTGTGTGCTAACGTCGCCCTTGGCTACATACTCCTAGAATAATTGATTGCCCAATGGCAATGAGGGGGGGGGGGTCTGGCTGGCCGGAACCAATCGCTCAAGCTCACTTCGCCAGCACCAGCGGTCGTCGGCTAGTTTGTTAACATGAGTTGTCTCTGACGCCTGCTTCGACGCCGTGCGAGAGCGGCTTTGACCATATTCGAGTGAAAAAGAGGACGGGTTGCTGACCGGACGAGCAAGCAGCCGCATTGTCTGTTGTCTGTTGTGTCCGCTGACGAAGCTCGCCTCCGATACTGAAATGCCGCCTCGCCTCGTCTTGCCGCGTTTGGCTACTGGCTGCAATTTTATACACCCAAGCGACCTGGTTCTTGACTCCCGCAACATCATGGGGTTGTCCTCCAAGCGGCCGCGTCCTCCTCATCTCGCCTCCTGGGCCATCCCTTTCGACCCAAAGAAGTTGACTCCCTCGCAAGTTTTGACGGCTCCAAACTTTTCCCCCGTGGACAAGAGCATCACGGCGCCTCGGGGACCTCCATCGTCGCTCCTGACGTCCGACGGAGTCGACGCACCCCCGTCGCTTGCCTCTGAATCCTCCGTGTTGGTGTCGGATTGGCTGTCGTCCGTCAACGTCTCCCAGAAATGATGGGCTGGCGTACGGGCCTGTTGGGCGAGCTCCTGCAGGGCACTACCGTGGCCGCGGTCGTACCAGTGCATCAGATACCATCTCCGTGGTGCGAGAAACATGACCTCGATCCAGAGGACAAAAACCATGAGCGACACCGGCTCCTTCAGCCGCAAAAGGGAGAGGTACTCCTCCGACACCAACGAGGGCCACAGGATGAAATGCTTCCAAACCCTTGGGCGGCCAGGAAGTGACGCTATCCACGACTTGAGCGCGCCGAGAGCCCCTAGGTATACTTTGGCATCCTCTGCCCGTATGCCGTTCGATTCGGGTCCCGAGGATACAAACTCCTTGAACTTAGCGATCTTCAGCAGTGACGGCCGCAGTAACGTGTCGTTGCTGTCGACCCACTCCTTCACGTCTACCTGGGCGAGTCGATCGCGGATCGGGCTCTTGAAGACGTGCGGCGTGACCATGTCAGAGAACCTAGCCGCTACCCGCATCATCACAAGGGCTTTGGTTGGTTCAAAAACGAGAGCTTGCCCCATGATCTTTTCATCGGCGAAAGGGCGATAGTATCCAAAGATGCCGTTGCACATGGTGAAGACAAACGTCGCGAGCCAGTTCTCTTCCGTCACCTGCGGCACGGCGAGCCTGAAGTAGTTGCTCGCCTGGATGGCATGCTGGCAGGCCATGGAATAGTACCGCTTCGCGTCGGGCGGCTCAAGGTAGCAGAGGTGGAGGGCCGCAATGGAAAGCATGCTCTGGTGGATGAAGACGTTGCGGGTGGCCAACTGAGGCACCCATCTCGACCAGACATCACACTTGCGGGGGTCGCCTTTCAACGAGAAGGTGAACCAGGCCTGGTTCAAGAAATGGTGTTTGAGTTCGGCCTCGTCCGCGCGGAGCCTCTCGGCAGGCAACGAGGCGCCGAGCGAGTCACGAGAAGACGCATGTGCGGCGACCGTGGCCGCGCGGCGGACCATGCTCATGGTATCGTTGGGCTTGTCCCCTTCATTCTCGCGGTTGAGGGTGTCGGCGAGTGGACCGAGATAACTGCAGTATTCCTGTCGGCGACGACAATTGGCGCAGATGGGACCGACGCAGTCGCACTGGAAAAAGCCCCAGCAAGATCAGCATTGCTTCTCTCATAGGATGGGTTCGGGGGCCAAGAAGACGCGTTTGAACGGGGTTGTCTCTCTCGCTGGTCAGTCCTCTTGACTGACTGTTTTTAACTTGATGGATTCGGAACTGCTACATGCAACAGAAGATTGCTCTGAGAACATAAAGATGCTCCGGGATTCGTCACTCTGCCTTGGGTAGGCAATCGGGGTTTCCGTTGCTCACCTTGACACGGCGCTTTTTGCACTGCCGACACCCGTTCTTCGTCTTCCCGTGATACTGTCTTGAGCCCTTCGGCATTCTATCGATGTACGACTCGACTGCGCAGCTCTGTGCCCCTTTTCTTCACCTTGCAGTCGTTTTGACAAGTTGTTGATTCGGCGGCGGCGGCGGCGGCGGCGGCGGCGGCAGCGGCGCAGATTCCGATAAGTGGCGGAGCGGGAGAGCGATATGGAACGGTCACCCTTGGTGGGCTTGCGATCTGATTTAAAGAAACGATCCGATGTTAGAGAAACAATCTGTACCGTTCACGGTACGAAACGTCAGAACTTGGGACATGTTTGGCCCATCAGGGATGCATGGCTGTCCTGATGCAAACTCAACTTCAACACCGCACGCCCCTCCGCTGTGAGATACTGTGCCTGGAAGGAGATCAACAGCGAGGCACACAAGCGGTGCGGGACGAAGCCGGTGCCTCCCAACCGACCCCCCCCCCAAATGACAAGATCCTTTGGTTCTGAGATACAGACAGCTAGCTGACTGCCCTAGAATGGTTGCTTCGGTACCGACCCCGTCGTTACATGCGTATCCTACCTTTGCCATTGGATGATATATGGAGGGGGTCTCGATCTCTCGATATAGTGTACCTAGCTGGGTTTATGAAAGAGCCTCTGCCCATGCATGGGCCCTTCCAGACTGTTGGTTGCCTGCACACGAACATCATGACGGGGCGGGGGGAGGGCATGTGCCTGGCCTCACAGATGAATGGTTCCTGAAGCGTTGTAAACAGTTGGCGGGCGACAGGGCTCGAAGTATGCCATGCATGCCATCTTCCCAAAATGATTGGCAATGCCACCAAGGTTTGAAACAAGTCAAGGACGTTTCGCCGCAGAACCGCAAGCCATGTCGGTATGCATTGACGTCGAGTAACAGCACTTGGACAATCGGCTGGCCCTGCGATGTTGTTGCCCCGGCCGCACGTGGGCTCATCTCGCTCGGTTGCTTCATGGAGAAGAACGCCGGGTTGCGAGCCTCGAACCTTCGTCTGTTACTACACAACACCCTTGTCTATTCACAGGAAAGGGGCAGAGGGGTGAGCCGGCCGTTGGCTTGGTGCCGCAATTCAAAACCATCGTAGCTGAGATAGGGGTGTTAGACGCACCTGATTGGCTGTTTTGAAATACCGACAGCAAATAATAGCTCCATGGACCATGCAGAGAGGTCACCAGTGTTCGGATGACGTTTGAGCGTTGAAGGAGGGGAGGCTCGACCTGGGAGGCATCTGGCATCGTACATGCCCGTCTTGTTATGTAGCGGAGTGCCATGCATGCGAACCGAATCCTCGATTGATGCATGTGGCGACGGTGCCAGAAAAGGGACAAGAGCAGTACGCTGCGAGGCTTGTCTAGGTCCAGCGTAGGGACTTTTGCGCCGGCAGCCGGCAGTGATCTGGGCCATGTCAAGAATGAACGGGCGTTACGCCCGAGCGAAACATGCAGAGCATCGTAGACTGCTAAACACAAAAGGCTAGCCTTGCGGGTTTCGAGACTAGCTCTGTGCGTGAGTTGAGCCGTTTGCCGTCAAAGGCCAACGCCAAACATCGTGACAACACTGGGTTGGGAGCAACTTGATTGGATACGGCTGCGCCGACTGAGGTTGGGGAGTGAAAGTGGTAGTGGTTGCAGCCACCAAGCGGACCCTGTCAATCGCGGCGCCATACGTCAAGCTGCCAGTGTACCAGTCAATAGAACAGCCCTGCAGATCCAAAGAGTCTGACGTCTACCGTGATTGGCAGACACAAACAAGACACGAGAGGGTGGGCGATGAGGCAGATGCATTCCAAGTCGATGTCGCACATAGGGCGCTGGTCTGCAGTCATCCACCAACCGGCGGGCGGGTTGCTTAGAGCATTCGATCGCATGGGACGATTCTGCCAACCATTAAGGAGGGGGGTTAGACGGATGTTGATACAGTCCTAGGTCATAAGTACTGTATTGTATATGCTGAGTCGATGATGCGATACAAGGTTGGAGAGATAGGGATGGTTCGGGCAGCGAATGGCGCATTGATCATCGATGGGCGGTTTGAAGGCCGTGGGTCGCGATGCAGAACTCCCGCTACGGGCTGGCGCTGGGCTTGTTGTACGGATACCGGTAGATGGTTGTTGGCGAAGACACGGGTTTGACTCGGGTGTGGAGAAAAGTAAATGGGCCCGGGCCCGGGCCCTCTGCGTCCGACTGGCAGTCAGCAAGGGGGTTTGTTGACTTGACTTATTGTCAGGATGCAGGATGCGATGTCGGTGAAGACTGGAGAGTGTGGTTTGGGGGGGATGGTATCTCGCATTCGCCGTTGTTTGCATCCTCACCGCCCTCTGGATGCCGGGGTGGTGAGCAAGTCCCCTGCGATTTGCTGCGGTAGGACCTCCCAGCCTGTGTAATTGCTTCGAGCCTTGTTCGTCGTCGTTGGCGTTGCTGTGGCGGAGAGGGAAAAGAAGGGAAAATGCAGTGCTTCGGATTCGGCCGTTGACAGAGGTTGATGTCCCGAACCGAGTAATGATGGAGATATAAAAAAGAATAACAGGCATCGCGACGTCCGAGCCTCCAGCAGGAATTGCCAGTTATCGCATGCTGATGGGATCCATAATCCGTTGCATATCGATCGAGGCCGATTGACGGCAAGAGCACAGAGGCATGGGTGGCATGGTAGGAAGGAGCGGAGCTAGTCGAGAAGCTTTTCAGCTCCATCCCTGGAACTAGTGTAGATGAGGTGACCGTGAGAAAAACAGGCCGTTGGGACTTGGAAGTTGGGGCAAGCACTAATTACCCGGTCCACAGGCAAGCAGGAACTGCCCCGACGGGAAAGAGCTTTACAGTGGAGGCTTTGGGGGGTTTCAGTTCTTCATTCGTGGCTGCCGGAAAAGGTGTCGGGTACATACAGGTACAGCGGGTCAGGACCGCGGTCACGAGGGCAGGCAGGGCCTTGAAGGAAGGAACTCGAAGTGTCTGCGATTATGCCAGTACCTACGGATACCTTACCTGGCTACCTAGGTAAGTTTGAGGAGGGTGGGGATCTTTAATGGAAAGTGACGAGAGTATCCGTACCTGTAGCTGCCACCGCCAGCGGTTCCTGCTTCGTTTTGTTGTGAACGCATTCGCAGCTCCACAACCTGATCGCGGAAAGTGGTTAAACCGAGTCCAGAGGGAAGGTGTGTCACAATTGCCGAGGGAACGGCTTGGTTGGGAAAGCCCTGATGCACTGCTATTCTCTTCCTTCCGGTTCCTATATGTAGTAAAGAATAGGTATGTGGCACCTGCCGGAGTACCGGATAGACAGTTCGCTTGTCTTTCGTTCACCAAAGTTGAGGTTATGTTTCCCCCCATGGAGGAAGGTCGGGTGGCTGGGGAGGGGAGAGGAGAGGGGATCTTGAACCCTGCCGCAACAAGAAGGTGGTGACCCCTGCCCACCGCAGCTAGCAGTCTGCAGCCTGCGGAGAGGGGAAGAACCACAGCTTTCATACTACGTAGTCGTAGTCGCTTGCTTCCAGCTAAGCAAGCGTCGAAGAGAGAGGGGGATGTTGACCTTGACGTTAGCACCAGCACGGAAGTTGCCAATGACATTGACATCGCCATCAACATGACAGATGGTAGATAGATGTAATTGACACTGAACACTGACAGTCCAAGTGGATAGATAGTTGTCAGTTCCGCGCGAGCGAGGACTGAGCAAGCCTAGGCAGGAGCAGGGCACTCAGGGCCAAAACCTCAGACCAGGCCCCGGGCCCTTGCGATGCGCCGGTCAGTAAAATCGTACAGGGTACCTGGCAGGCGGGTGACAAAAGAAATGTCGGGGATAACGTAACCCACCACCTATTTCCCCTCACCATACCTACCTAAATCCCGAGACGATGCCCCCCCCAGAGGATGCAGGACATACAGGTAATTGATAGGAATAGGCAGATAACTGGGTAGTAGGGTTAGTACTTCTTTTTGTATAGTAAAATGTGATTATTTAAGGTATATGCCCTGGTGCCTAGTTTTAGGTGTGACATTTTTTTTTGTCACCCGCCTGCCTGGGTACCTGCCACCGCGAGCTCTTCAGGGCAGCAGGTCCCTCAGGCACGAAAAACACCGACCGGGGGCGATCCTGTCATTCCATGCGTCGTCATTGGCCACGCGAGGGGGAGAAACGTCTCGATGTGATGTGTGGGGTCGAGAGGTACGTACCTCTCGCTTCCTAGTCCCTGTTCTGTCGCTTGTCGTATGTTGTTTTGGTGTGTCGCTCGCTCCCAAGATTGTGTGCGACCGCTTCCTCCTCCAAGCATGGGGATTCCACTGGCATGGCATGCCAATGTCCTCTTTGCCTATGGCGGTGAAGCGAGTCGTCCGTCTTCTTCAGCAGAATGCCACGAAACACGCTCGTGCGTTTGGCCTTGTCGGCGACTCGTCCTACGCCACGAGGAGGAACTCTGTTGGTGGCAGCCAGCCCTTTTCGAAGGGACATAGTGTTCTTAGGAACTGTATTACATTTATAGTCTGGCTGCCTTGCTGCTATAACTATCCTTACCTACTAACTTTGTAATATTACCTAATTACATAACTATTATTACTATTATAAGGGCATACAGGATATGCTTAATAAATAATTCCTACTCCCTAAACTTATTAATCTCTTTACGTAGTTCTTTTGTTAAAGTGTACCCTAAGTTAAGTATGTTAAAGGCTACTCTAAACATAGTTATAGCGCTACAAATTAGGTCCTTAGGACCTTATTCTTTAAGCTAGAACAGCTCTACTATAAATACTAATAGAGCTACTGCTTCTAGGTCTGTTAGAGACCTAGAGCCTAGAAGTAGGTCTTATATAGGTAGCCTATAAAGGCTTAGCCTCTTAACTATTAGTAATAGCAGTTAAGTATATTAGATATTTATAGCTATTTAGCTAGGGTTATAAAATAAGAACCTAATTAATAGATTATATCTACTAAAGAGATTAATAATCTAAGTAGTAGATATTATTAATTAAAGTGTTTAGTGTCTTTATATACTAGATAATAGTTTTATAAGTAGGTAGATAATTTATTATAATATTAAGGTATTATTTAAGTCTTATTATACCCTAATTTAGCTATTAGGGTTATAATAGCTTAGAGAGCTAGCTACTAGGATAGAAGGTTAGTTAATAGGATAGTTATAGGCTTAGACGCCTCTATAACACTAAGTTTCTAAAGAAACCTTATAATATGTTTAGTGTTAGGTATAACACTTATACTGTGTTTTTATTTACTGTTTTTTTTTTTCATATTGTGTACCTGTGTAACCTTAAGAGGGACCGCCTTGGCAACGTACCTTAGTTGGTGGCAGCCAGCAGCAGCGTCAGCATCATCATTAGGTAAGTCGCGAGGACAACGTACCACCATTTATGTCTGTAGTCAAGCCCGAGGATATGCATTGCCCCAGATGTAGGACGAGGCACACACACACACACACACACACACCCCTCTATTTTCAGACGCTCACACGGGCCCGCAGATCCGCAGCTACAGACACCGACAACATGCAAGACAAGACACGCCACCTGATTTAACCCCAACCTGTCGTCCTCCATCTCTTCTGTCCGTTTTGCCGTTGATGGCTAACGTTGAATAGGTGCAGACAGGTAGGTAGCTTGGGTAGGTCGGTAAGTCGTACGATGTATGCTCCTCTCCACACAGCGAAAGTATGTAAACGCAGGTATGTGTACTTCCTCACATGCAACCATTTGCCTGTCGCCGTCAGAAACAGGCAGAGGGAGGCAGCATCTCCCGCGACTCGTCGCGATGTTCTCGCCCTGGATTTGGGTTTGGGGTTAGGTTTGGGTTTGGATCTGATCCACACCCTCTCCGCCTTGCCGTCTGGCTGCTGGCATCGTCAGTCCATCCATCACATATCCATTAGTCACCCATTAACCTTCCTGCTGAAGGAACGTACAGTAATTACAAGTTAAGCCAAGATGAGAAGTGAGGGTGACAGACATCGAGCGCCAGTTTTCCTGCTTTTGCATGGCGGCTGCATTCTCCGTTCTGCATCTGTCTCTGTCGGGGGGGGGGGGCCTTTTTCTTCCCCTCTTTCTAATATGGTAATTACTCTGTCGAACTGGATACCGACATTCCACCCTTCTTCTTCGCCGGTATGACCCCCCCCCCCTCGAACACCACAAAATCCCCAGCATTCTTTCCATCATCAAATAGGGCGACGGTGATGTACCTAGTGTAAGTACGGATAGATAGTGCCTATCTACACTAGCAGACTAGGTACCTAGGTGAGGTAGGTATACCTAGCTACTACGTTTACGATGCACTCTACGATAGCCCATAGGTACTAGCCATGCACTTAGACTCTGCGGACCGTCTCGTCCTGCATGAAGCGAAGCTCTGGGATGGGACCCCCGAAGTCCTTGTTGGGTCGTCGACTTGCCGCACACCTCTTTGTCCGTCGTCCTTGCGCCTGGCCGCCTGTTTCCTGTTTTCTCCCCCTCTTTTGCGCATGCCATCCCTTCCTCCCTGCTTGCCGTCGACGGTCTCTGCATCCGTCGCAAGGCGCAAACATGCTTGTTGGTGTCAGGTGCTGTTGCTGACGGTGTGCTGTAAGTAAGGTATCCGTACCTTAGGTACCTAGGTAAGGTACGAGTATATGTGACCGTATCCGTACATACCTGGCCATACCGGTAGGTGCCCCCTGACCGTAGGTATCTCCTACCAACTGCAGCACCATCTGGACCCTACAATTCTTTCTTACTTTTCCCTGCAGTCCTTCCTTCGTCGAAAGTCACAATTCGAGTTGAACCCCCGACAGGATGGACCCCCTTTTGGGAGCTTCGACCATTAGGTACGGATACCGGATACAGTTAATTGCGACAAGATTAGCACAAACATCAACAAGACACACTGACCCGACTGGCACCACCAGCCAGTGAGTGGTCAGCGCCACTGTGCGCCCTCGTCGGCATCGACATCATCGTTTCCCATCAACAGGGGTCTACTTGCCTCACTAGCGCGAACGAGCCTCCCCCAGCATCCCGGTCGCGTTCCGGCCCCGACTTGCCATACTACACGTGTACCTACATGTACGTGCCTGAATTAGTAGGCACCTATGTGGTGTGCAGAGGCCAGGTCACGCAGCCCAAAGTCACTCGTCACCCGTCACATCATCCCATACCTCCCGACAGACTATTAGCTACCTACTGGACGGATACTGTGCCAGTGAGCATGCCGTGGTCTGTCCTCTGTACTCTGTACCCAATACCCGTACACCCTCGCGACCAAGGAAAGACTGGGACCCTTGTCGTGACCTCCCCCCCCCCCCTGTCTATCCCCAGGCGACGAAGAAAAGCACAAGCAGGGCCAACTTGCCAAGGGGGGAAAGCACAACAACCTACACTAGGCACATTAAAGTGAGGAGAAGAAAAGGGAGAGCGGGAAAATACCTAGAGAAAGAGAGAGAGAGAGAAAGAGAGATAGAGATACCAGTAGTCGCCGGCCGGCCAGCCCAGCCTACCTAGCCCAAGCCCAGCAGCACTAGCACCTCTAGCACATCCAGCAGCTCCCACCACCTGGCACTTGGCACCTGGCAGGCAGATCCCACCCCTGCAAGCAGCTCCACCGAAACAGCATCAGACAAGGGGGGAGGGGATCCAAAATAATTCTGCGTCCGTGTAACACAGCAAGTGTGTCGCGATCTTGTCGTCCCTTCCCAGATTCCTCCTTCTCCTCCTGCTCGGTCTTCCTCCTCCTCCTCTTCCTTGTCCTCGTCCTCCTCCCTACCACACTTCATCTCCACACCCCGGTTTTTTGCTGCTCGCATCATTCTACACACGCAGCCTAACCTTGACATCGCCGACGACGATATTCGAGAACGACGACACCACCACATCGCCGGCTCACTCGAATCTGTTCTGCTCTGCTCTGCTGTGCTGTGCTGTGCTGTGCTCTGCTCTGCGATAGCCTCCACAACGCATCCTAGTCGCCGTCACGCTGACGCAGCACTTCACACACACATGTCCAACCCACCCTGCCGCCTTTGAGCTAAAAACTCGGCGCGATGGATCCAAGACAGCAGCAGCAGCAACAACAACAACAACAACAACAACAACAACAACAACAGCAACACCAGCAGCCGCAGCAGCAACAACAACAGCAGAAGCAACACCAGCAACACCAGCAGCAGCAACAACACCAGCAGCCGCCGCCGCAGCTGCCCTTCTCGCGCAACGCTGCCTCGCAGTACAGTCGCTCGCCTTTCCCTCCATCCTCCAACACGACGGCAAACTCGACCCCGAATCAATCGCCCTTCCATGCCGACCACCAGCGACGCTCCTCCGAAAACCCATACTACCCTTCCGGCCCGAGATCCTACCCGCCAGAACCCAATAATCCCGGTCCCGTACCGCCCCCCTCGGCCCACTCGGGTCACTCAAGACACCCGAGTGCATCCTCGCTACCTTCCGCCGCGCCCTTGAATCGCAACATGCCTCCTCCGGGCTCGCCTCCCCAGCCGGGGAACCCGCCGCCGCCGCCTGCTCATCAAATGACCCACTATGGTCTGCCTGCGCCGCGAGCTCCGCCCTTGAACGTCGGCCACCCGACCTCCTTCCCCGGCGGCCGCGAGCTACCCTCACTCAACTCGATACAGAGAACAGGCAGTACCGGGAGCTCCATGTCGATATCGTCCATGTTGGGAGGTCCGCCCCCGTCGAGAGATTCGCAGCCGCCCCCGTCGCATTACCAACCCCCTGCCACCTCGGCCCCCTCCGGTCCGACCTTTGCTCCGTCCATGCAGGCCTCCCCGAGGATGCACTCCGCCTCGTCCGATTACCAACCCTTCAGGAGGCCGCAGACTCCAGACCACGCGCGTCCCTACGACCCGAGAGGCAGCGCCGCCGCCTCGCCCCAGGGCGCTTATTCTACCACCCCCGAGATGCAGCGATATGGCACGCCACAACAGGGATACCATCAGCGCGGCCCCTCGGCCCAGGACGGTAGAGAGTCAACCCGAACGTCTCAGGGCCCTCCTCCTCCCCCCAGACCTACTAGCCAGCCCAAGTCGTTTCAGCAGAATATGCCTCCGAGACCTGTGGAAATGGGCCGGGGCAACGCGCCCGACGACATGTATCAACGTCGCGACGAGATCCCCCGAGGATCGATGGAATACAACCCCGAGAGACCGGGTTTGAAGCCAATGACCTTTGGCGACCGATACCGTGCAGAAAGAGAGCGCCGCGAAGAGATGGAATTCAGAGAGAGAGAGCGCAGGGAGCGTGCATACTCTGGAGGTGACGCCGGACGCAACCTCCCAGCTCACCAGCCCGAGTATCGTCCGCAGGAAGTGCAAAGAGCCCAACCTCCGCCCTTCACTCGGCCACCTGAGCAGCGTGACCAAGGACCATGGCCACCTCGACAGCAGCAACAGCAACAACATCAACAACCGCAGCAGCAGCAGCAACAACAGCAACAGCAACAGCAGCCTTTCGACCAGTCCAGGGTCCCTTACGACCCGGCCGGCTTGCATCCCCGACACCATCACGAGTATCCCCCTACCTCTGCACCGAATTACCCAGGCCAAGGCCAGAACCAGAGTCATCCTACGTCCGCTCCCCAGTTCCAGCCACAGCCCCCTCCTCCCAACGACCGATACCCCGGTCCCCCGAACCATCCCCAGCAGCCCCCTCCGGGTCAGCCAGGGCAACCACAGCAGCAGCAGCCTCAGCATTTCGACTCCCCCGACCGGCAGCGCGTCAACCATCTTCATCCTCAACAGGCGCAGCCACCTCCCGCGTATCGCAGGCCCACCGAAGATGGCCCGCCTCCTCCTTCGGTCGCGTACAACACACCACATGGCCCTCCGGTCTACGGTTCGCCTCGCCATCGACCTGCCGAAGAACATCCCAACATCAACCAGCGGAACCTCCTGGCAGTTCAGGAAATCAATCGCAAAGGAAGGGTTTCGCCCTTACCGCAGGCTGTGCAAGGAGCCCAGCCACAGCTCCCGGGACCCGCGGGCGAGCCTGGTATCAAGAGCGAGTTTGGTAGGATGTTCTCGGGAATCGGGAGTGGCGTCACTGGCCTCGGCGTTGGCAGCCCCGTCACCGCGGGAGCTCAATTGCCCTACACCAACGCGAGCCTTGCTCGCCGCGACGAGACGGACAGCGCCGCGCACGAGTCCGGCCCTGACACGACGGCGCCGAAGCCCAAGGGTAGGAGGAGAAAGCTCAAGGAAGAAGACACCAAGGGGGATGAAGACAGCACGGGACGGCTGACGCCCAGTGGTCGAGCAAAGCGCCCAAAGACTCATCCGCACCACCACCACCAGTACGTCCCGGTTCCCTCAGGTTTGTCTACCACGACTAACGGCAATAGCCACCACCATCATCACCACCACCACGGCGCCGACCATGCCCACGCCCCTACGCCTGCTCCCGTCGGCGTCACCCCGTTCAAGAACGTCAAGGGCAACACCCCCATCCCCTCACCGACAACCGGCCTCACGAAAGACCTGCCGACCGCTCATCACCATCACGTCCCGCGCCCGGCGCCTCAGCACACCCACGTACGGGAGGCGCCCACGAAGCAGGCCGTGCAGAGTCCGACCAGCATCCTTCCGCCCAAGCCCAAGACGATCGTGTCCTCCAAGGCTGTCCTCGAATCCGTCGCGCACCGGCCTCGAACCCATCTGGGAGACGTCCTTTACGAGCCGAAACTGACGCCCGCGAGGCAGATACCCAATGTGCCGTCCGGCCGCGGTTTCTCGTCAACACCGACACCGCTTCCATGGCACATAATCAAGGACAAGGAGAATTGCACGCTCACGGTCAAGGTACCCAAGGTGCACCTCACCCCGTCGGCCAGGGAGGAGATAACGGCACGGAGGGCTTTGTGGGGCACAGACGTCTACACGGACGATTCGGACATCATCGCCGCCTGCATCCATGGGGGATGGGTTCGGGGAGAATGGGCCGAGGATGTGGACGTTGCCCTGTTGGATCTCGACCGGGGGCTCTCGGCCCCGGAGAAGGAAGTTCCCACCTCTAAGAAACGCAAAGAAAAAGAGAAGGAGGAGAAGGCGAGACTCGAGGCGAACTCGGCCACGTATCTGGACAAGCCGCCGAAGACGGGCCCTGTCAGTGTGCCCGCCGATAGCGACATGCACGTCAGCATCGTGATTCTCCCACGGCTGGACAAGTACAGCAGCACGACGCGCTTTGGCATCCAGTCGCGCGAGTACGGCGGGCGATATAACGGACGCCAGTCGATCCACGACGGCATCAGCTTCATGATCATGGGCATCCGTTGGGTCACGAACGGCGCCGGCACGCAAAACCGGCTCCGCGGAAAAGGCCGACGCGAGCGCATGCGCAAAGCAATGGGCGAAATGAATGCGGCTAGCCGGGGCCTTAACGGGGCCGCACTGGAGCGCGAGAAGCAGCGTCTCGATAAGATAAGAGGTGAGATCGTCTCGGGCACCTGGTGGAAGAAGGAAAAGGGCCGCGGAAACAGCGCGGCTGAAAAGGAGGAAAGATTGCCTAGCGAGGGCGACAAGGAGAATAGAATCGACGACGACGACGCTGGCGATGGCGACGAGCCTAGCGGTGCCGTGCCCGCTACGAACGGCGATTCTAAGAGTGGCGACGTCTCGACAGGCAAGGGAGACGAAATGGACGTGGACGAGAAGGCGAAGGGCGTAGAGGCCCCCAAAGCATAAAGGTATCGGAGCATGACTTGGAGACGGCATGTGAGGATTGGACAAACGAATGAAGCAGAGATTGGAGTAGCATTGTAGGAGTAGCGGTGGTTATAATACCCAATACATTCGAGCACAGGATTTGGGGCGTTTGGAGTAAGTGACTGGTATCTTTGTATTTAATTATTTACTGTACACTGGTGATACACCTGGCCACGAGGCCATCATTACACCGTCTCTTGAGAGAGGAGAGGGAGGAAAGGCGACTGTTCCCGACTTGTGTTCATGGCCACTTGCCGATGTTACGGCGTCACTGGGATGGGGTCGATCAGCTCATCATTTCAACGCCCCCCCCCCCCCCCCCCCCCCCCCCTCCTTCTCTAATTTTTCGCTATTTCATGCTCTCCTAGTCGACCAAAAGAGAGAGCTGGGGAGCCTAGAAGTCCGTCACGCGGCCATTGTAGCTCCAGTCCCCGGCGGCACCCCAGCGCAGGGGCTCCCTTTTGGGCCCGCCGACCTCGCCAGTGCGAGGGTTGACGTCGCCCTCGAACTCGGGGGGCGCGCCGCGGACGTAGTTGGGGTGCATCGTGTCCTCGTCCGTGGCGGCGACGGTGGGGGTCGGGGTGTTGGGCGCGTCGGAGGCGGCGGCGGTGGCGGCGGCGGTGACGGTGTCGGAGGGAGGAGGGGACGAGGTCGTCGTCGTCGTTGCGGTTGCGGTTGAGGTCGCGGTCGAGGTCGCGTCGGGGGCGTCTTGGACGAGGTGCTGGAAGGCGCTCGAGACGGAGGCCTGGCGCTGGAGGCGCTCGAACTCGGCCTGCTGGTCGGGCGGGAGCCGCGGGGGCGCGGGGCCGCGGGTGAAGGAGGAGTTGAGGCGCCTCGCGGGCGGCGCGAGAGCGAGGGTGCGGTGGAGGCGAAGGAGGCGGGACATTTTTTTTCTTGTTGTGACTGTTCTCTGCTCTTCTTTTCTTTTCTTCTTTTCTTTTCTTTTTTGTCTTTTCCACCTTTTCCCCTTTTCTCTGTTCCTCTTTGAACTGTGTTTTGGTTTTACTTGAACGAGAGATTGGGGCGTCGTGTGGTTGCGGTTTGTTAAGGATGTGATGTGGGTGTAGGAAGGCGAAAAAGCTTGGGGATGGATTGGAGATGATGGGGGGGTGGGGGGGGATGTCATTGACGACGGTGGGTCGGTCGGTCGGCGGGAATGAGGAGCCCTGGCCGTCCGGTGGCGGAGCGGATGAGGCCGGCATTTGCCGTGGGTGGTGTACCGTGTATGTCCTTACTCAGCAAAGGAGATTACATAAGTTCGCAATTTGGGTCTATCGGGTTTCACCAAAACCCTTTATCGCTCCTTGGTAGATACCGAGGACCCTACACTCATAAACGACGACACTGCGGATGGTGGTGGTGGTGGCGGTGGTGTTGTCCGTCTTGAATACAGATTGTGAGTTTCTAATGTCTGTGGGAAACAACCCTGGGCGGTACAGGTACAGTCTGTCTGTACCTGTTGGTCTCCAATCAAACTCGTTTCAGCTGATCTGGGAAACGCAAGCAGAGGCCAGGTCATCTCATGGCTTAGCCTTCATCTCTGTGGGTATAAACCTGAAAATGGGTAATTACTATCAAGCTTGTGAAGCCCGACAAGTCACTCATGGCAATTGATTTGGATCGTAAGTGTTGCTCTCGTAACGTGCTGCCTCGGTCCATGGAGGTCTGTTCGCTGTTCCTAGCCGGCACAGCAATCAATCGCTGAAACATTCGTTTCATTCCTAACCGTTTGAAATTATCCGTGTTGTGCATCAGATCGCTGTCTGCGCTCAAGCACCATCGACCCGCCAGAGCTCAACAACGGCACTGGGATATAAAGTGCGCTGTGTCGCATCCGCAAATAAACATCACCTAGAACGTTCACTTGGCACGTGTTGCACTTCACATTGTCTATCCACTCCCAATCATATACATGCGAGGGGGCACCTGAACTACCTTAGTATTTGACCCCAAAGCCGCTTTGTTAGAGGGGCAGTGATGTCATAGCGATATGCATCTCACTAGATAGTTCTGTTCCCACACGTGACGACGCGACAAAGATGCGCGGGGTGCATCATGCATGTTATGCAGGCACATTCAGAACTTTACCGGCAGATGATGACCTTATCCCAATGGCGCGGAGGCTTTGCTGCAATCCTACCGGACAACACGCCTACCACCCATTATCAATGACTGTATATTCCTCAGTACGACGCAAGCCAAAAAGCGGCTGCTGATATTCCACGAAATAACGCGTCCAACGGCGCGACGCACGCGCAGGTCCATCCCTGATAAAGCGTCCAACGCCCAACAGATAGCATGGCCACACAGGCGACTGAGGCCACGGCGCATGCAACCCCTCCTCACAGTGCGCCTCAGAGCGAAAGAGAACACAGCGGCCATATCACGAACGACGACGGGCGCGCCCAAAAGACCGAGAAGCAGTCGCGCAGGCCGCCCAAGACCAGGACGGAACGGAGGACGGAGGAGCGGGCGCCGCCGTTGCGTCTGGATAATAGTCCCGTCTCAGGGGTTGACGCCACACGACAAGACTCCAGCAAGCGCCTGGCGCGTAGACCGAGACGGACGGCGGCGGCGGCGGCGGCAGCCCAGGACGGAGACCAAGGCGGCTCCAGCCGGGCGAGTAGGCCGCAGAACGGGCAGCAGGCCCAGCCTCAGGGTCAGCAGGTGCAGAGCAAAGGCAAAGGTGCTCCTTCGTTGAGACTCGACTTGAACCTCGACATCGAGATTACGCTGAAGGCAAAGATAAAAGGCAGTATTGAGTTATCTATACTGTGACGGATTGTGTCTATCGCCCCCCCCCCCTAGGCAACTCACTTGCCTCGTTGATGACGAATCCTAAACACCTTTCGACTAACCGATGCCGCGACTCTCTGGAACGGAAGGCCCGCGACTCTCTTTTTTACCATGGGGGTTATGATCCTGGGGCTCATCTTTCGGGGCACGACATCAAGGATTGTACCTTTCGCAAAGAGCGCCTCAAAGACGACCGAGCCTGGTGACTTCACGAATGATGTGTTGACGGCCAAGAGATGGTCGAAGGAGGTGCTCGGCGAAAGTGGCCCGGATATTGCGGATGTTGTGAGAGGGGTGTCTGGACTGTTTTTCCGGGCCTCGGCCACGCTTTTCGGATGTCTGTTTCCGAGAGTCGGTCTGTATCAAGCGAGAGCCAACAGGTGGAACAAAGTATCCGCTTGAGGTGCGGGGTCCCGCCGTGGAAGCGAGACGCTGTCAACCTGAGAGACCCTGCCATCAACAGAACCGTCACCTCGCCCGAGTTCACGCCTTCGGACTCGACAGCAGTGGCAAGGTCGGCCACACAGAGTGGTTTAACGCAGCTTGCCGTCCGATTCTGCTCTTGACAACTAAGCCACAGAGACAGAGGGCCGCATTAGACTGTCAGCCGCCAGGTTACTTCGTTAGTTGCCTCCTCATCCCTGGTCGAGGTGCCAACAATCCGCCCAGAAGTCGTAGGGCGTTGCAGCTAAGCATTACCGTTCAGCCCATAACCCTTGGTTCAAACGAGTCATCTTTCAACCGTCATCAAAGCAAAAAAAGCTCCTCCTCATCCAGTAGAGACATCCACCATGCCCGGCACCCAAGATCCGGCACGATGGAGTCACACATCTGGAAAAGCAGATCAGGGAGGAAGGGAAGCGGATTGATAAGTGAATAAGGACGCCAGCGACTCCTTATATCCCTCCAACTCTTGGGCTTTGTTCTGGGCAACTTGAGTGGAGTCCTCGCGCCAGCACCCTGACAATATCTCTTCCGCCTGGATCCTGTCCGACATGCCGGGAAATCGAGGATAGATGTGCTTCCAGACTAGCGAATACATGGCACTAGAGTGGACGGCCATCCATAGCCAGCTCGCGCTTGAATGCAAATTTTCCACCATCGTACCAGCCAGAGAGAAGCCGTCTTTGATCGGGGCTCTCTTGCGTTCCTCTACCCCCACGGCATATATGAAGTCCTGCTGGATCTTGCTGAACTCTGTTTCGTTTATTTGGTTAAGGGCCCGTCCAGTAAGCCAGTACGGCACCGTAACAGCCTCTACAGGCAGAGCGCAGATCCATTCCAGATCGATCAGACATGTGATATTCCAGTCTCTGTCCACATAGATATTGGATCGGTTTACGTCGGTAAGTTGGAGCAGAAATGGGCCATACCGATGCTCTGGTCGCACGAAACGATTCGAGAGCAGACGGACCAGACTTCTCGCCGCCATGTGCCCCCTACAATCCTCATCATCGTATGCTGCATTGGGATCGCTGAGGAACATGTTGTCCTGGCATGCGATAAGGTCCATCACATAGGGGTCCGAGCAAGGGTACGTGCTATCCCTCTGAATCGTCCTAGGCATGCCGGCATTCTCCCATAGCATCATTGAGCAGGTGAGCGGCCGATTCGACAGAGATATTGTGCAGTCCGAGTTGAACTGAAACGAGCCGATTCGAGGTTGAGGGATGCGGGCGAGGGACACAAGGAGGTGGGCTAATCCCTGGACAAGGTTGTGCCTCTTGTCCGCGTCCTCACGTTCTGCATCCCAAGTGTTGGAGAGCATACGCCCAATATCCGGGCCGATAAATTCGAGTAGCATGTGAGCTGCGGGCAGTCGAGAAGTGGACGGATTCGGCACGTAGCGGGACAAAACAGTAGCGTATCGAAGGCATCGACGAACGGCGCGTCGGAGGACCCGCGCGATTCGAACGTAGAATGGTCGCTGTTCTTCGTGAGTAAACTGGGTAACGAGAAAGCAAAATCAGCAGGGCGAAAATGACATGGAGGGACCGCCGGGAGAATAGGACGCACACAGCGGCCGTCAGAGAAGCCAAAGCCGTACAAACGCGGGATACGAATGTCCCGACAGTGCTCCTGCATCCATACATAGGCTCCAATCTCAGCGCCCATCTTCTCGTCGACAGTGCCAGGATACCGGGTCTCGGCCAGCTTGTGCGGCATGGGACAGCGAAAAATGCATCGTTTAGCGTGGCCCGCGGACTCTATCTCAATAGGCACGCACATGTTGAAGGCGCCTCGAATCCAATCACTCTCGGCAGCGACGACACAGCTATCTCGATCAGCGAGATTCAGGTGGTGCCGGGCAAGAGCTTCAATCGATGGTCTCTGCGCCGCCAGCTCTCGGCTGAACTCCTGCAATGCAGACGAGAAGCCAACCCGAATAACGACGTTTTCGTCTCGTGCTTCTGCATCCTGAAAGGTGATGACATGTAAGACTGGAAGGCATGGCGACGTAGGGAGGTAGCTTAGAGGCCCGGGCGCCGTTGATGTTGAACACACGGACGCGGCTGGTGATGGAAATTGTGAGTCAGCCGCAGCGATTACAGTCCGTTGCGTTGGTAGCGTTCGTGAATAAAAAAACATCTATACGCATATTTTATCTATTAATTCCTAGCTATCTTTATTATTTAACTAGAGATCTAATAGACTAAAAGGCTTAGAAAAATCTAAGCTCTCTAACAGTATTTTTTATATATTTCTCTTAATTTTAGAGTAAGAGCTAGCTTACAAACGCTATATTATAACTTAGCTATGAAAACTGCTAATACAATAAACTCCAAAAAAAAAGCCATATTAGCGAACGCTACCCCAAAAAAAAACGTCTCTAAAAAATTTTTTTTAGAGAAAACAGTAAACGCTACTATTATAACTACCTTAAAAAGTGGTTATAATAGTAGCGTTTGCAAGCTAGCTCTTACTATAAAACTAATAGAAATATATAAAAAACACTATTAGAGAGCTTAAATTTTTCTAAGCTATTTAGCCTCTCTTTCTTAACTATACTAGTATTGTAGCCTTAGGTATTTAGTATTCTTTTTTACGCACAGACGTTTTTTGATTCATGAACGCTGCCAACGCAACGGACTGTATGTCAGCCACACGAGCCACCCTCAGACCCACAGTCCTGAGTACGTAATCACTCCACAGCTCATGCCTAACAACAACAACCACCAGCAATACGATCACCATCCGACGAGTGATAATTGCTACCCATCCCTATTGTCGTACAGGACCGTGAACACAACACCAGCCTTTCTTGGTTTAATCTACAGAACAATTCTTTTCTTTTGTTTCTCCAACCCCCCCTCCCTCAATAAAACAAATAAAACCGGACACTCGACTCGGCCTCCACTGGGCATAACGTCTTCTCTCTCTTTCTCCCTCCTGTTTTCTCTTTTCTCCTCAATCCGCCCCAGATGACTTCGAAGCCGCAGCTCTCCGGACGAAGGATTCAAATCGTTGGGGTTACGGGCGCAGGAAAGGTACGTTTAATTCTACTCCTGCTCCCTGCAGAAATAGCAATGTCACACCACTCACACTGTACCGATGCCGCACCCTGATGCTAGAGTACTTTCGCACGGCGATTAGGCCAAGAGCTTTCAATACCAGTATGCGAACTGGACCCTCTCTTCCATGAGTCTAGAGGCGGTGGCGCATTACCGGAAGGCGACGCCCGATGTAGCGTCCAGGTTCTGGTGGAGTCGAACGACGAGTGGATTTTGGACGGCAAGTATGTTTATTGTGAATTTTTGGCTTCGCCGGGGGTATTTATGCTCAATCAAAGTCGCAGTCACTGGGTTCAGTTGAAGGACGTATCCTACAACAAAGCGACAGACATCATTTGTAAGCATTCAGTCGTCTGCCGCGATTACTCCTCTGCTGACTTGGCATCTTCGTTCTTTTTCAGGGATTGATACGCCACTGCCATTGACACTATGGCGCGTTATTACTCGCACCATATGGGGTAAAATCTCCTCTTCCCTCTTCCAACCCCTCTGCAAAACGTCGCCGATGAGACCAAATTCGTACTGACGGCCGAGTACAGAAGTGCTAACTATCCCCGGGGTTCTGCGAAGGGAGCTCTCAGGCAAAAGCTTGATCGCAATGTCACTCCGAGAACGAGCAAAAAAACACGCCAACTGGAGCAAGCAGGTCATAAAGGACTCCAGGTGGAAACCCTTAAGCGGCTGGTACGGCCGTGATCGCTTCCTAGCAAGTGTGAGAGGTGAGCTTCGAGCATCCTAGGAACGCGACGCGCCCATGATTTATACGGTACACCGTAGTGGCAAGTCAATACAGAGAGAATGGGGCAAGGTCAAAACGTGGAAAAGCCTCTGACAGTAGTTGTATCCTATTTGTGACCATGGCAAGGAGACAGACGGTGAAGGCGCAGACCAACGGACTCTTCTCCACAATCCGGCAATGTGGTTGCGACATGGGTACCTACTGTAGTGCACCGACGGGCGCAGTCATTGAAGTGAACTGCCCGAGAAGCCTTGTTTATTTGTTGGTGGGCTTTTTAACTTTCATCCTTGACATTTAACCGGATAGTTTTGATTTGGTGATGGAACAGTCTGAGCATAATAGCCTGCATACTCTAGTCTTCTGGCAGCAGACATTATTTCTGCACACACGCGCGACATGTGGAGGGGAGGTGCCTTGCTTACCCTGCTCACGCCGCTCACACCAATCGTCCGTCTTGAAGGCGGCGGCGGGTGATTCGACTGCACCTGAACGACATACTGGCGCGCAATCCCTCTAAATATCTGGGTGGGTGGGGAACTAGAGACAAAGCCAATAGAGCCTAAGAATTGTAAAGACATATCCTCTTCCAAGTCACATCAGGAATTCAGGATGTTCATCTTCATCGACCACGGCGTCTTGTATTCGGCCGCCTACAGGAGGAAGTCGACCACGTGTAACCCGTCGCTTGAGGCATTCAGTGGCTAGAACTTACACGTTTAGCACCATGATCAAATCAAGTGTCCTGCGGTAATTTGATGACAGGCAGAAAAGTATATAACGTGCCCCTGGCCACCCGTCAAAGTTCTTCCTGAATCCCACCAGGACATTCCCATCACCCTCACATAAGCAGCCCAAATTCATCTCATATTCTTCTGATCCGATTATAAATAAAACTACTTTTTGTTTTGTTTAAGTTAATAACCAAGTTATACAGGCTACAATGTCATCTGAATCTGGTTCTTACCACGGCAGCAGTAGCAGCGATAATTACCACGAGCCAAGACCAGATTCAATCTGCGAATACTGTGATGGCTCAGGATTTTGCAATATTTCCGTAACGCAAGAGGTGGTGCGGGATTGTTGGGCTTGTCTAGATTTATGCGGATGGCGCATGGTCTCTAGCAAAAGTGTCAGGGGTGCGTACAGAAAGACGTGTTGCTTGAAGGATCCTGGATTCAGATGGTGTTGGGGCTAGACAGGATATATTTATGCTGTGACGTGTTACAACTCCACAGGAGCAGGCAGTTATACGGTGCAGCAGGGTGTCGTGGAAAGTCAGCAGAGCAGGTGTTATTATTAGTACGTTTTCACAACATTAGAGAATGCAAGGGTCACTAATAATACAGTGAATCAAGAAGTTGATTGCTGAAGAGCTAAGGAAGGTTTGGGGCGTGTTCATGGACAATGAGGTTTTTGTCAAAGGGAAATCCAGCACTCTGAGAGCACCATAAAACAATCATGAATATAGGCCACATTTCAATCACTTCCTGTCTCCTAGAATGAAGCATCTTTCTCTCGTTTTCTCCTGTGCCTACTGTACACTTTAGCAGTCTAGCTTGTGACAGTTTTCGAGATGCTCTGGACTGTTCGCGAGGAGGAAGCAAATTTCTGTGAAGAGTTTCCTGCCCCATGTCGAGTACCTTTCGAGAAGCTTTTCGTATTCTGCTGCTGGTGCAATTTGTGTGACTAAGGAAGGCCGCGTTGTCAACTAAACCAAGTTGACTAGGATTTTATATACAACCATGCTGTACGCAGTACACAATTTCCAGGCGCAAGCCTTACGCTTGACCTCTATGGGCCCTTACTTACAGCCTGAGTCATGGGCGGAAAAAAACACCTTGTCCCAACAAACTTAACCAGCAGTTACTGTCTGTCGTAACACCCTGATAAATACCTTGAAGTCGAGCGTTGAAGTGAGCCATGTCTTGCCGAGGGTTGGGAATAACCTCTATGGTGCACAAACCTTGCGGTAAGTCGCATTATATATTTCGCAAACTTCCACACATTCACACTTAATCACAACCCCACCCCCGCATGAGACAGCCATCTTCAAAAACCTCTTGCGTCAACAGTGCCTTGCGTGTGTCAAGTCGAACCACTAGATCATCGGTCAAGATGGAAAAAGACGACGAAGTCCTCGAGTTTGCCGATAACAGTACGCCGACTGAACTACATCCGCACGCCGATTTGGTCTTGGTACTTCGCCGCGGCAGCACAGAACCTGCCCGCAAATACCTGGTCCACTCCGAAGTCCTCGTCGCGGCTTCACCTTATTTCACGACTCTCTTGGGACCTAACTTTTGCGAAGGTCATGCTTTGCGATCGGAGACACGGCCAGAGATCACGTTGGAAGAGGACGACCCAGAGGCGATGGACGTGCTTTTGTCAGCGCTACATCATAAGACCAAGAGCCAACACAACAACGTCGACCTGCAGCTGCTTGCCCATATTGCACGAGCAAGTGACAAGTATCGCTGTAATGTTGCCTTGTCACCTTGGGTTTTCCGGTGGCTCCAAGAATCCAAACATCCCGACGACACACTGGAACACGGACTACTGCTCATGGCTGCATATCTTTTCGATGCCAAGGACAAGTTTCCTACCATCTCAGCGGAAGCGATTAAGCACCTGCCGCTGGGGTTTGCTGCCTCATGGGCAGACCATGATATCTTGTCTGCGTTTCCCGACAAAATCATCGGTAAGCAGGTTGCCATGTGCCACTACGTCCGCTAAGAAGTTATTAGACGCGCTCGAACTTCAGAGAAACCTCACATTGAGCCAACTACACGAAAAAATTCAAAGCTCGGTGGGTTTCCTGCAGAGCAATCCACGAGCATACGTAGAGTACCGGCTACTCTGCAGCTGGTGCGGTAGAACGCACGGTCACCCCGGCGGCGCCAAAAAATGTCACCCCTTTAATAGTAACAACCTATTACTCGAGGTTTGGTGCACGTACCAGTAACCAAACTCGCGTTGCGGAATATCTTGGATTGCTCAGTGAGAGCAAGTTGTGGCCATCCATCACACCCTTTACCTCCTGCTCCGTTACAGAGATAATGAACCGGCTGGCCGGACTGAGCGTCGAGAGGGAGCATCAGTGCGAAGCGGGGTCCGATTGTCCGTTCAACGTCGAGCTCAATCGTTTACGCGGTAGCGCAAGACGTATCGTCGATTCGGTGAGCGGGGTAAGCCTACAGCGCGAGGAGTAGCATGGGTGCGCTTCCAGGACTGCGCGATAGGAAAACCATTCTCTCTAGTAGCTATTCTAGGGGCTTGCCGACTCGTCATCAAGCGACGGCCGGTGGTTTCGTGCCTTTCACGAACTTGGGCCCTTGGTCCAAGCGGATCTGAGGATCTGGTCGGGAACGTGTTTGTGAGGGATGTTGTCAGAAATTATCGTGTGGTCTTCACTCTTGATGTACTATCGTCGGCCAGGAGAGCTTCAGGTGGAACTCTGCTTATTACCGGAAACTGAGGGGGGTTGCGGCTCGTCGACTGCTTGGGTGGTGTCGTCGTCGGAACCCTTTCCTCGGGATACCTGTGGGTCTAAGCGGCTCTAGTCACGGAACCGAAGGCGCATGCACCGGTAGACGCGACGCCAACGGGATCCACTCCGGGGATTTCGGTGTGCCGACGACACCATGGGACCCACATCGGATCGGACCGGGGTACATTTTGGGTTCAAGCACGAGATTATAGATGGCCGGCAGTACCAACTACAGCTGAATTTACTCGTCAATGTTTTGCTTGTACAACCTAGGAAGCGCATTATGTGTGCCGGATTCCAGGTTTAGTGTTGGTCACCAACCCATGACAGAAACCATTGAGCAGCCTGCTGCCTAACTATTGCCTACTGAGACCATCGGTAACGCCGGTACCATGGATTTGAATCTATCTAGAAGCACCTCTGGGCGCTTTCCCCTGATGGATTCTGCTTCAAACCCTCACAACGAAGATTAGTAAATGGAGGTTCATTTAAGCGTCAGAGGTACTCACGCTTTCCCCATGTAGACTTCTGTACCGGCTTGATCACTGCTGTGACTCTCCACTCCTGTTCACCTTTTCTCCAGTTCCTCGCTGCCCTCAGGACACGCTCGCAGGATCCGTACCATAAGAACGCAGACGTTGTCTCATCCGTTGGCTTTTTAGACTTGACATGGACCGTGGCTTCAAAAGCGAGCGAAGTGGTCATCTGCATGGGTCGAGCATAGATCTTCGTCTGCTCAGCGGGTATGGGCAGGTCCTGCTCTTTCACACCGGAGCCTCTTCTCTCCTTCAGGATGCCGGTGTTGACTGCGAAGCGAAAGGTGACGAGGACGGAGAATGTACCGGCTTGTATTAGCCAACCTGATTGAACGGCGAGACCAGCGATGGTGCGTTAAGGGTTGCAATACCATAGATACCCAGCTTTAGGTCGGTTCCGAACTGGACGACAATGACTGCGTCCATAGCGAGCATCTGGAAGGCCGTAACTCGTACACCGACTGCAGCCCAGAAGAGGCCCTCTATCAGGCGGAACCAGATGCCTTTCATAAGCCTTTTCATCGTGTGAATAGGCTTCTCGTCGCCACCTCCATCCCTTGGTCGATCCTTGATTACTGGAAAGCCGACAACCTGCTCCACGATGAGAAGAAGGATGTCCGAGTTCACCCCAAACCCTTCGACGAGCCCTGAGAGATCAACTAAGCTACGGGAGAACCAGGGCCCGTTGAGCATGACGTAAATGAAGGCCATTGTGAGCGTGGTATTCTTCTCGTCCGCAAAGGTACGCGCAAGAGATCCAGCCTTGCCGAACGGGCTTAGACTGACTTCGTTCTGAGCGGTGAGCTCATCCTTGGCGACTGTGGCATAGACCCCCATAGCTTGGAACTGCCAGGGCTTGAACTCGATGATAAGTCCACCCGCGTACATGTCCATATTTCCTACCTGCTCATGCATGAAGCCACCCGCAATGGTCAGAGGGGGGTCTGTTGAGCGAAATGATCAAGCCATCTAGGCCTCACTCAACTTCCTTCGGCCTGGGGGCCTCAAACTTGAAGGGCACGCCGATATGGAATCCTAGGAGCTCTAGACCAACTGGGCCAAGGAGGAAGGTCGCGTCGAGACTGATTCCAACCTTGCCGTCTTTAAACCATAGACTGATGTTCTCCTCTGTGAGTGGACCTAAGGCTTTCTTACATGGTGCATTAGAGCCTGTTTCCTTGGGGAGATACTGAGGCTGCGCTGGATCCCCGGCGTTCCGAACTCGAGAGGAGTGTCCAGCGAGCTTGGGTTTAGCAGTTCTTTAGTCTAGAAGTGTGACGGATATTCACAGGCGCTAATAGTGCCCCGACTGCCCCGATTTTCGAAGTCCGGGACGTCGAATAAGGCCATCATCGTGGCTGACGATGCTTCAACGAGTTGGGGACTGACGCGATGGTAGGGCTGCTGGTGGCTAGTGGTGGCAGTGCCTTCCTGTTATAGTCAGAGACCGTCATCCCACTAGAAGGGGGCCGTCAATTTACCGGCTACTAAATACTAGATAGGGGCTAGCAGTTTACTAGCTATCTTCTATATGTATGTATTACTAAGATAACTTTCCTAACCTCTATTATAAAAGCCATAGCCTTAGGCTATCTACTATAGTATTAGAGATACTATTAAACTCTTTGCATAGATCGTGGATAGTTTCTTTATATAACCGCTATTACTCTCGCTAGACAGATTTATGCTAGACGGGTATAGAAAATTCAAAGTACTTATTATGAAAGTAATTAATAAAATACAGCTACGCTTAACCCTGATAGTCCTATACCTAAGTTAAGGCTTCTTAGAGTATTAGGGAAAAAACACCTATTTCTTTCCATAACTTTACTATAAGCTACTATCTTTAATATAGAGACTATGTTTAAAATTACTTTGAAACTTAAAGTCTTTAGTAAGCTATATCCTATCCTACTGCTTTTAGCGTAAGTTACCTTAAACCTAACTAGATATACGCCCTAATCTTAGGTTTCCTAAGATAAAGAAAGGTTTACTAATCTCCAGACTTTAGGTTCGTCGCCTATATCTCTCACATTATTCTCTAAACGTTTAGTAGCGTTATCTAGGAGTTCTCTACTTCGCCTAAAGAAAGACATTAAATTAGTTCGAGGGTAACGTAGACTAGACTTACAGCTTTTAGCTTTTATCAAAAGTAATAGGGATTAAGTCTATGTGTTAAGACGCGTATATTACCCATTACATACAGATAAATGTATTATACCCTCTTATACCCTACTACTTAATAAGGTTTTTTTTATTTAATTTAAAGCATGCTAGTATAACAGGCATAGGAATAATTGCATAATAAATCCTTTCGCTAGCGCCTTAGGCCCCTATAGAGCTTGTTGCCTAGCGCTTAGTCTGTAGTAGACTTCTTGTTGCGGTCGAGCAGGTGAGCTGAAGCCGGACCGATTACTCCCATTTCTAAGCACATCTACCAGCTAAAATGGCTATGCATGCCTGAAATCATAGCCTAGTCGTTTCGTGTGTTACGTTTTTAGGAAACTATTAGGCTGCTAGGGACACATGCAGGGGCTTTAGCCGGCTATAAGAATCGATTAGGTGCCGCCTTATATGTCTTTTAACTTTCTCCCTTTACTGTATGCTTTTCCCTTCATCCATCTACTCCCAGAGACAAAGACTTTAGAGACTAGTACGCCTATCTTCTTCATTCCTTCTTACTCCTCCAATTCCCTGTTTTGTTAAAGCTATAATGCAGTCTACTATTTCCTACCGCTGGACAGCCAGCTTCTTAGGTCTCCTAGTACTCTTCACAACAGTCACTAGCGTCCTAGCCGTGGAATGGGGGCCTGAACTCGACCCAAGCGTCTATCATCGTACTCTTCCTCACAGCATTCTATACTCAGTTAAGCTTACGTTTGAGAAAGACACTAAAGCTCTCTCAAGTTCTCACCTCTACAAAATTCTTTCTGAAGCCTATTGGGAAATGACGGACAAGCTTACGCAAGCCCGTATTAGACAAGGGAAACGGCCCACGATGATGTCAGCTTTGGCCGTGGGGCACGCCATTTATCTGTCCTCCGACGTCAGGCCCAGCACATCAATCTACACAGCTTTCGATAATTCAGATTTCAAACCCCAAACTCTTCAGGCGCTGGATCATTGTCGGGATGGGCTATCTAATAGGGTAGAAAATATCCGTAAAATCCCTTACACTGATCAGCACCGAACAGGGGGGAGTTGTTCAGAAGTCTGGGCAGTGCACCAGGCAAGTTCTGTCTTGCAACAGGCCAGCCTCGCCGCACCAAACGGCGTGTCTGCCGCTAGAGTCTACATCTAACATCGTTTAAGTACTATATGGATCAATATTACACCTCGGGAACCCCGCCGAGAAAACCCGAGAATGCGGTCATTGTGAGCTTCGGAAAGCTACCCGATAGAACAAAGCCACATCGTAAGTATTGTGCCCGTCTTAGTACCTTTGTACTAACAAGATCCTAAAACAGGCAGACACGTCTGCAACGGTATGGGACTCAGCCGCACAAATTGGAGAAGCTACTACACGTGGGGTTGCAAAGAATTTTTAGAGAGCGAAGGTATTACGCCTCAGGGGATTACAACCATCTCAAAAACCATCAGCCTTCCGAGGGCGTTCTCGTATAACATTACGAGAAGCTATATTCGCAGTATCCCCTCTCAGCCCTCACAGCCCTTAGAGGAAGGCGAATTCAGACCCTCTGAGCCCTTAGAGAAAGGTGGACTTAGCCCCTCTGAGCCCATGGAGGAAGGTAAATTTAACCCCTCTGAGCCCTTCGAGCCCATGAAAGAAGGTGAATCTAGACCCTCTGAGCCCTCAGAGAAAGGTGGATTTAGCCCCTCTGGGACCTTAGAGGAAGGTGAATTTAGACCCATGGAGGAAGGTGGATTTAGCCCCTCTGAGTCCATGGAGGAAGGTGAATTTAAACCCTTAGAGGAAGGTGAATTTAGCTCCTCTGAGTCCATGGAGGAAGGTGAATTTAGCCCCTCTGAGCCCTTGGATCCCATGGAGGAAGGTGGATTTAGCCCCTCTGAGTCCATGGAGGAAGGTGAATTTAAACCCTTAGAGGAAGGTGAATTTAGCTCCTCTGAGTCCATGGAGGAAGGTGAATTTAGACCCTTAGAGGAAGGTGAATTTAGCCCCTCTGAGCCCTTGGATCCCATGGAGGAAGGTGAATTTAGACCCTTTAGAGGAAGGTGAATTTATAGGCCATCTAGGCTAGCTATATAGATGCAGGAAAGAAGAAAGCAAAACATACCCGTTTCCCTACTTTTACTCTAGGCTTGGTTATCTATTTCTTATAAACTTAGTAAATCGATATTCATCTAGGAGTTTACTTGTAGCTGATAACACCCTCATTGGCTTGTGTATGGGAGAGCAGACGGGATTCCGAGTTTTCCAATGGGTATGGTCGTATGTGACAGTTGAGCTCTTTGGAGAGTATAAGAAGGCTCATCCCAGCCCGGCACAGCCGTGCCCCTTCACGACCACACACACACACACGAACACAGCCACGATGACAAACACAACCCGCTCACTTGTGTGGCTCGCTGTACACATAGCTGAAGGCGACCGGCGACCCAAAGTTGGGCGCCCCGTTGCTGTGCGCGCCGAGCAGCTGCACCATCGTGTAGCGGCTGTCGTCGCACGCGCCGGCGGCGTTGCTGGTCGCGTGGTAGGCGATCCACGTCTGGTCGCCCGCGGGGCTGGTGAAGAAGCTGTTGTGCCCCGTGCCGTAGTGCCCGTTGCCGCTGCCGAGCACGCACCGGTCGCCCTTGGCCCAGGCCGCCGGGTCCGTCGGGACCCTCGAGCCGTCCCACGTCAGCAGGCCGAGGCAGTAGCTCGCCGACCAGCAGTAGCTCGCGCTGTAGGCGACGTACGTCCGGCCGCCAAAGTAGAGCGCCGCGGGCCCCTCGTTGACCGGGTGCGCGACGCGCTCCCACGCCTGCGTGGGCTGCGAGATGAGTGACACGGCCCCCGAGGTCGACACGTAGTCGGCGTTGAGCTTCTGGATGCAGATGGACTGGTACGCCGCGCCGTGGAAGCACGAGTACATGAGGAACTCGCCGTGCTGCGGCGTGCGCAGCACCGAGGCGTCGATGGCCCACTCGTCCGGCCCGATGCGGCCCACGTACGTGTACGAGTCCCACGGGGTCGTGCCGCCTGTGGATGGGGGAGGGTTTCCAGTCAGTGGCAAGGTTCATCTCGTATACATGTCCGTGTGTGTGTGTTCGTGTGTGTGTGTGAAAGAAAGAGAGAGAGAGAGAGAAAGAAAAGAGAGAGAGAAACAGAGACAGAAGGAGAGACGGGACGAGAAGAAACATACCCCTCAAGACGTGCATCCGCTGGTTGTCGAGATTCGCGCTCCCGCCGGCCGTGAAGTAGATGTACCACCGGTTGCCCAGCCAGTGCACCTCGGGGGCCCAGACGTTGCAGCAGCGCGAGGCGTCGGACGACGAGTAGACGACCTTCTTCGCCGCCGTCTTGAGGCCCTCGATGGTCGTCGACCGCGCGATCTCGACCGTCGACCACGTCGTCGACAAGAGGTAGTAGTACCCGTCGCCCGAGTACGTGATGAAGGGGTCCGAGCCGCCGGGCCGGCGGATGGGGTTCGTGAAGGCCGAGACGAGGGGCGCCGCCGCAAGGGCCAGGAGGACCGAGGTCAGCGTGGTGAGGAGGCGTGGGAGGCGCATCGTGACGGTTTCGTTGGGCCGGGACTTCGTCCTGAGTTCACGAGGCGAATATGATGATGATGATGATGATGATGGTGATGGGTCATCCTGAGAAGGGAGACAAAGCGGTCGCTTTTTATCCTTTTTTGGATCAGTCGACTCAAGGTGAGAGACCGCGAGAGCTACGGTAGAGGACCGCCACTTCCGAGGCCCATTGTCCGGTGTTGTAATTATCATGCATGCATGCATGCCAACCCCGTGGAAGCGAGCCATCCAGAAGGCTGTCACTCCGTCACCCGCCCTCGACGTTAGCTCTAATCCAGATCCAGTTGTCGTCAAGGTGGTGGTGGTGGTGTTCATGCCCCTGTGGCATCCATCAGACGCCCCAACCCCGAAGTGAGTACAATGGCAGTTGTTCAGGGTCGCTTTCGTGGTGGATAACGCACACCATCTGTCAAAACAACCCCCGGCGTGCACCGGATCGCAAGGCCTAGGTTCGGGACCGCAATCTCGGGATGGGGACGGCGGATTGGTGGGATTCGCGGCCGTCTCCTTGCCGGAGCGGGGGCGTGTTTCTCGATGCCACCACGCTGTAGAAGAAGATCATGGACCCTACATCCTTCGCATGTGGCCGGCAGATGCTGCTGGTAGGTAGGCCGGGACACCAGCAGCCGGGTTACAGACAGGCATGCATGCATCTATCTGCTGGTACCTAGACCTGAAGGGGCCGACGGACATCGAAGCTTAAATTCTCCGGGTGGAGGGATTACGGCGGCGTCCGGGGGGGGGGGGGGGGG
>PJEX01000359.1:0-10019 GCA_005350895.1 Colletotrichum tanaceti | reverse complement strand
GGCATAGGCATAGGCATAGGCATGTGAGGCTTTCACTGACCGTGTTATCGAGAGCGGAGAGCCGTGCTGAATAGCCGACTGACTGTTCAAGAGTTGATTGATGCTTGGATGGATGGGAAGCCTGAGCTGTGATACGGCCGCTACAGGGAGACATGCCAAGGCCTCGCTCGGGCTTTCGGTGCGACTAAGTCAGATTGAACACTGGCTCTTATTTCGACGTGTTTATACGTTTGTTTTCTCCCATCTTTTTCTTCAAAAGGGTTGAGGGTTGAGGCAAGGGTCGCCAAAGTTGACCTGCCAGCTGGTTGGTGTATGAGATGTTGGGGGAAATCAACATCTTCATTACGAAACTCACGATGTGGTCCCCCAAGACCACTCACAATATCTCCGACATGGAAAGTTTACGTGCGGTTGTATTCCTACTCCATCCTCCTCCTCACCTCGGTGCAGTGAGTGGTGTGAGCTCGCATGCCTTGAAATTACTACGTCGCATTCGTAAGTGTGTGTGGCTGGGGGCCATTGCTCTGTATATACCGTATGCCATCATCATTAGATCCTACTCTTCTTCTCGTCCTTCACACCGAGGTATCGTGTGTTTTCAAAAAAAAAAAAAACAAGTACGCTGTCGTTTTTGAATGGTATCATTCCGTCGTTTCGGCGGTGCTGCGTCGCCAACGTCTTCTTCTTCCTCCTCTCCCCATCCATCCTCCTTTTCCTTCGAGTCCAAAACTCACACAAAGAGCCCGAGACTGCAAAGGCTCTTAGATGTGGCCCTTTCCCACAACCTCTCGTTGTACTTCAATCTCCCCGCTGTCGGCGGTAAAACGCCTCTCCAGCACCCATCTCGTCTCGCCGCTGTCCTCCTCCTCCTCCTTGATGTACGAGATGCTGTCGGCGGATCCCTTGTGTTTGTGGCCCATGCTAGGTCTTCGCTGAGGCGTGGGGTCCGTCCGTGGCACCAGGTTCGGATGCATCGCGGTGTCCGGGCTCTTCATCCATAGGCCAGAGTGGGAGATGCTGTTGGAGATGGACATGCCATCCATCTCGTCAGTCTCCAGCACCGGGTCGAACGCGGCGCTGTGTGTGAAATGGGGCGAGTTCATCACCACCGAAGGGCTTTGGTTGAGCGGTGGGAGTGGAGGAGGGGGTGACCCAATGGTCGTCGGCATGGACATGGTGAGCGTAGGAGAGCCCGACGTGCTGCCCGCGTCCGACGAGTCTATGTCGCGGCTGCGAACGGAGAAGGCCGAGTTTTTGCGAGCATGGCCGTGGATCCCCAAAATATTGCTGTTGTTGCTGTTGTTGCTGGGCCCCGGGCCCCACGGTGAACTTCCTCCTTCACCCCTCTCGGACCTGGGGGATCCCTCGCGGCTCGATACGAGGCTGGCCTGCGATCCACCCCACGCCTTGGATCGGAGTCTCATAAGCGCTGACAGGCTCATGTTGTCGTCGCCATCCGCCATCATGGCGAGCTGGGCCAGACCGGGACTCTGGAGACTCGACGGGCCCGACCCCAGAGTGGGAACGGCGAGGCTCATGATCGAGTCACGGTTAGAGTACTCGGATCGTTCCGTAATAGGCGTGAGGTTCGGCTCACGCGATACTATCCTGCCCGACTTGCTTCGAGACACGCCCGATAGCCCAAAGAAGCCGCCGTTGGCGTAGGCAAATGGCTTTTCGTCCGATCCGTTGGAGCTGTCTCTGCTGTGGCGTCCTCCTTCGATGGGCGCCGAGTAGAATCCAAACTCCTGGCCGTACCACCCGTCCGAGTCGTTGGCAAGGGCGCTAGCGTTTGCCTCCGCAATGAAGTCGTCATAGTCGACATCGTAGTCGTCAAGGTCTTCGCGGAACCCGCCTTCGTCGTAGTCGTCATAGCCGCCATAGTCGGCATTGTCGTTCTTTTTGTCGTCGTCTTCGTTGTCATTGTCATCATCACCGTGTGGCAGGCTGTGTGGGGACTCGCAATCAGGCGACATGAGCTCGCTTGGAGGCGGTGACGAATTCCGTCTGAATCTGCCGTTGGCGGCAGCCTCAAACGCCGCAGCAGCAAGAGCGGTTTGGTATGCCTCTATCTTGTCCTGCCCCATTGTCGAAAAACTCGAAGTCATGGCGGAGGATTCCTGGCCCTGAGCCAGGACCTCGTTGGCCCGTTTGGATTCCTCGATGGAGGGGGCTGGCATGCTGACGCTCAGAGAAGTGTGAGCTGTCGATTGCGAAGCATTGGACTGGGCAGAGAGCCGCGACGTGCTGTCGGAAACCCTCTTGCTGTCTTCCGGGATGGCAACGGCACCGTCTTGGGCGGCATCGGTGTTTTGAATGCTGTCGCCCGGAGCTCTGCCTTCTTGTGTGCCGTTTTCAAGAGCAGCAGCGGCCGCTCTGGCAGCCTGAGCAGCGGCAAAGGCGCCGGGAATGGGCCGACCGTATCGATCTGTGTCGTCAAGGTCAAAGAGGGACTCGTCAAAGTGAGAACCGTCACCCTCCCCTGCGAACTCCAATTCGTCAATGAGGCCGTTGTCAAAGTAGAGGTCATCCTTTCTCGGGGGTGCGGGAGAAGCAGGCGACAGGTGCTGGGTCTGCTCGTGCAATAATTCGTCCTGCGATTGCGGATCGCCAATATCCATAGCCGCATTGGCAAGCCCAGCAGCCGGATCTGTCGTCGTCGTCGTCGTCGTCGTCGTTGTCATCGTCGTCGTCGGGGATGGATTTTGGTCGGGGGGCAGACCAGGCGACAAGGCTTGGTCGATGTTGGGCGTTCCCGAATAGGCGAACCCGATCACCTTGCCATCGGCATCCCTTGGGGTCGACGCCAGACCGGCGCTGTGCGGGCTCATCAGGGCCGATGGAGGGTTCGATCGCTGGAAGACAAAACCAGCAAAATTCTCCTGATCATTGTCGGGGTCATCTTCGGCATCCTCATCCTCGACCTCGACCTCGAACTCGACCTCGGGCACCGCATCGAGACCGAGAGGGTCAGTCCCGGCCGCGTTGAAGTCCTCTTCCCCAGCGTCTAGACCCAATGGATCCGTGCCTCCGGCGTCAAAGTCCTCCTCGTATCCGTAGTCGTCTCCAAAATCATTGCTCAACGGGATCGGCTCTTCGAACCCGTCGTCCTCCATCATGGCGTCGTAGTCAAAGTCGTCGTCAAAGTCGTCGAACCTGGAATCGCGATTCTGCCCGGGCTTGGGGTCGGATGTCTTTCTCTCTAGCTCACGCTGACGATGGCGTTCCTCAAGAAGCTTCTCTTGCTTTGCGGCGCCAACCATGTCGAAGCTAAATCTGGAAGACGTACTCTTCATGTGGCGGGGCACCGAGGAAAGGACGTCTTGCCCGGACACGGAGGTATGCCTCGAGGGAGCAGCTCTTGTGGAGGGCGTCTTTTTTGACAGAACCGACGCGGCACCGACAGATGGCTTCTTGGAGATGACGGAGGCAGAGCTGGAAGAGGGTGCCGTATCGTCCTTTAGTGGGACTTCAGGAAGAGGCTTCGACTCGAGGTTCAGGCTACTTCCCGCCTTCACCGACCCGCTGCCAGAGTCGGGCAGCGGCTGCGAAACGACGCTGACAGAGCCCGAGCGGCCAGAGTCAGACGCACTACTCGCGTTCCTCGCATGCTGCAATGCATTGGCTTGCGCGGGTGCCGTGCTTTCGCTCGAAGACGTCTGGCCCAAATCGAGCTTCTCTTCAGGTATGGGTGGTTGCGCCTTGGGAGCGGGCGTCGGCGCTACGGCGGGACCTGGGCCTTCGTTGTTCGGAAGGCTCCGTCTCGGTCGGGGAGCACTGAAGTCGTGGACTCGGGTGCCTCGAATGCGCGGATCGTAGGTCGCTTCGCCCAGCTTGTTCTCCGCAAGCGGCAGGGGCGTCAGGTCGGGGGCATTCTGGCTCGTCTTCCTCCTCGCAAGCAGCGTGGACATGGAATTTTTTAGAAAAGGCAGGCCCTTCCTGCCCTTGGGGGCGTCGGTGGTGTGATTCGCCATGCGCGTGGGTTCGCTCGAGAGTCTCTTTCCCGCGGGGCGTCGTCCAGTGGTGGCAGCATTAACCAGAGGTTGCGGGGAGCTCTGGGAGTGTGCTTGGTGATGGAGATCGGTCGGGGTCGCAAAGGAGGAACTGGCATGTTTTGATGCCTTCGAAAGCAGGGGTGGAGGTCTAGTCGGAGGGGCGGCGGTGTCGATGGGTGGCGGGGCGGGCTTCGATCTTGCCAATTGATTTTCGGGGGTGGGGTGGGCGATGGCGGAAGGGGAAGGGGAGGCGGAGGCGGAGACGGCGGCGGAGGCGCCCGCCAGATCTGGTGATAGGGATAGGGCGGCCATTTGTTGCTTTTGTTGCTTTTGTTGCTTCTGCTGCTCCTGCTGTTCGCGCTGGTACTTACGCAGAGCCACGCCGCCGAGAAAGCCCGAACCGGCGTTGTAGGGTGAGCGGGCTGACGGAGGGGGAGGCGGCGGGTGAGGTTTTTGAGTATTGGGCTCCTGCGTCACTTTCGTATCGGCGGGCGAACAGCCAAGCGGGGATTCGGAGCCGGACGAGGTGACGCGGGCAATTGGTGGCAGAGTGGGAGGCAGCGAGGAGTTGGGCGTGGTCGAGGGCAGGGGCCGAACGGCATGGCTTAAGGCGGCATCTTGAGCGAAGGGAGGCTGCTGCTGCTGCTGCTGCTGCTGTTGTTGTTGATGATGATGATGAAGCGAGGGGTCCCAAGGGGGAGCGGCCTGTGGGGGGTGTTCGGGGTTGGGCGAGGTGGGATTTGAGGACTGCCCCCGTCGGTGGATTCGAAGATGAGAAAACATGGCAGCGAATGCCGCGATTTGGGATGGATGGATGGTTCAGGCGTGCGGCGCGAGCGAATCGAGATGGGACCCAAGGGCGGGCGCAGGGAAGGCGGATAGTCGCAGGGTGGTGGGAGACAAGGGACTATTGCGGAATAACGAGCGAAGGGAGGGAAGCTGGATGTCTCGAGTGTCGAGTCCTGGGTGGACGACTCGGCGAGGATCGTGGGGAGGGTACCGAGTGCCGAGCGAACGGCGTCAACAGCGTCTGTCTTCAGCCGCGAGAGTGAGACGGCGCGATCATCTCCTTGCAGTCATAGTCCGTCTGGGAGCTGGTGGGAGCTGGTGGGTGTTGGTGCTAGTGGTGTTGATCGATATCGGCGTCTGGCGTCTAGTGTAGCGTGATGCGTGAACGTGGGGAGAGTTGGTGTGTCGCAAGTTTGAACGAATGATGTCGAAAAAAAGAAAAGACCGGTCAGAAGGGCCGTGGAAGACGAGGCACGAGGCAAACGACTGGCGGGAGGAGTGTGCCGGGTTGGTGAGTTGGTGAGACGAGGGCGGGAGGAGGAAAAGGAAAAGGAAACGGGCAGACAAGTCAGACAAGGTCGGAGTAGAGTACACTAGGTAGAGTACGTACTGAGCCTCTGGGTACAGACTACTGCACCTAATTATTCCTGCATCGCATCATTCGCATGTGAGTACGTACATTCGGCATTGCCTTTCTTTACCTCGCCTATCACCTCGATTGCTCCGTGTCACTGTCACTTGCAGCGGAGAATCAAACCTTGTCTACGCCTTCCGCTATCATGGCATCATCCATGGACCATGCTAGCCAGAGCTCCAATTCCCCAGTCCAAGACCATGCCATCCACAGACTCACAAGGTTACAGTCAAGTGCGACATGACAGAGTGAGAGTGTGAGATCCGCACGGGCTGGCGTACCGTAGCCTGCAAGCCGCCGGTCAATGTCAGTCCATGGTACCTGACGTGTCATGCTACGGGTGTCCTGGCAGCCTGGGACTGCCATTCTTTACCACCAGGGCTATCCAACAACGATGTGGCGACCAGAGTGATGAGGGACGATAAATCTGTGTACCTATCCGTACCGAGTATCTATCCGTATCAGGACTCTGTATCTATGCCCTGTACGGATACGAGTGAGTACCTGGCAGCAGCAGCGGCAGGACTTGAGCAGCTAGCTGGCTGTAGCGCTGCAGGTTTCCCTTCCCTCCTGCCATCGAAAAAAGAATCCCCCGAAACGCACCTGATTGGACCCTGCGACCCGCAATGCGAAATGAGCCACACGTGCACAAGCCCCAATTTCTGCCGCTGCCGCTGCCGCTGCCGCTGTCGCTTCGCCCCCATAAAAGACCCGCTTTTAGGTTCTCGGTTCCACTAAGCGAGTCACAGTGTTTCATTATGTCATCCACCTTTCGACAAGCACACTGCCGCAGTCACTTGTTCATCTCCTCCCTTTTATCCGTACGTCTTTATCCAAAGCAAAAGGAATCGGCCGTCCTGGAAACTTTGTTGTTTCCATTCCGTGCCCAACCAAACATTGAAAATCTCGCGATTTCACTTTCTATATTGCTGTTGTGGGTCGTGCGTCGATTCCTCCGTCGATCGAGTACCTGTACGGACACAGCGAGAACACGAACCCAACGAAATGCTCCCCATATCCCATTGATTCTCTTTTCTCTTGCTCTACGAATACATCGATGACTAGGTACTCTGTACTCCCACAATGAGCCCATTCCCGACCCACGGTGCTACGTCATCTTCCTAGGAGCCTCTCCACACAATTCAGATATTCACCTGTCACAGAACATCGCACCTGTAACAACTGGCCAGGGCCGCTGGACCCCAAGCTTCAGACCCCAACCATCTGATTCGTCTTGGACCCCAATCTCAGACCCTGAGTGCCGTCGTGTCGTCTCTGGTCGTCCTCTGGTCTGAGAACCCTTCTTGCTCCACCAGCGGCACGCGTGGCAGCTCCCGACGTCAGCCCTGAGACCTGGCTAGGACGATGGATCTTGGGGAGTAGAAGTCGGGATTCTCTTGCCGGGAGGCTCTTGTATTGCTCTCCGAGATTCGATCCCTGGACCTAGGTTGCCTGCAAGTGCATTTGAGACGACGCTTTACATGTTTTGCTGCAGTTGCAATCGGATCGACAACAAGCAATCCTACTCATTTGGTATCAGATGCTGGCGCACAATCTCCATCCCCAGACCGGACGCATGTCGTTGTGGTGCCTTGTTGCCCGGTGTAGGTGGTGCACTGCATCACGTAGATGGGCGCCTGCTCAGCGTCGTAAATGTTGACATTGTTCATTGTTCCAGCTTGTGGATGTCATGGTTAGCATACGTACCTTGGCAACGATGTGTCGACGACGACAACGACGATGACCATGACGACAATGACGGAAACTCCGGCCTTAAGCAATTGTAGATGCTGCCGTTGTTCCACGGACTAAAAACTCACTCAGGTTCTTACTACGTAGTATCTAGTTCACTTCATTCGGTCTCTTGACTCTCTCGCGTAGTATAATTCCGCCCGCGAACCGGGACCCGTACGCCACCACGTTCCTTAAGGTGATGTTCTCAATGTTCTCAAAATGCCCGGGATACTGGCCCCCGTCGATCAGGAGTGCGTCGAGGTCGGTGGCATGTCTATTTACACCTCCGACGACCTGGCCACCTGGCAGTCTCACGGCCTCGCCCCTGGTGAGCATTCCTGCTTTGCTTCAGCTTGTTAGTCCCTTTCAGGGTCTCCGAACAGACACCCGATGCCATGTGACCCTCCCCAGAACCCGATGAGGGCCATCCGGCAATAGGAAAACGGGCGTCTGGAAGCCCATTCGCGGCAAGACGTATGCCTCAAATTACCTATGCCAAGAAGTCCAGCGACGCCTTTCTCCAAAAAGCCGTAGGTTTCGAAGTCATTGGCATTGTCAGTCGTCGTAAAGGTGTGTGCGGCTTTCAAAAACATATGTGTTTGTCGAGGATGCGGCATGCCCCCAGACGTGATCCTTTATTGGCCTCGACCTCGTCTTGTATCGACTTCGGCCGATATCTTTGTGTTGAACAATAGCCTTGTCCGGTGCTTGGTCACTTCTGTTCTCTCGCAACGCCTCTAATAGCCGCTTTGTTCGACATGTTGCTGTTGTCCATGTTCGACTCGGCTGCGGCATATATCAGCGAGAGGCTGCCCGTCCCGCCTGTCTAGACTTTCCTCTGCATCACCTCACACGAAACCACCCCCACAACTTGGAATCACGTTGATACCCAAAGCCTACAGGAAAGTAAAGACAGGTCCTCCAACCCAAGCTAACGAGACCACCCTTAGATACAAACTCACCAAAGAAAAAAGGAAGAAAAAAATAAACGGAAACCATGTGCATGAAGATCTTCGCCCTCCACCGCTGCCTCGGCCCCGCGAGCGGCGGGTGCGACGGCTACTACACCGAGTACGTCGGCGAGCAGGGCTGCAACCGGATGTTGCACGGCGGGCTCCCGCTTCTGGACTGCCGCACCGTCTGGGCCGGCTTCGAGGACGAGACGAGCACCAAGGTCAACCACCGCGACCTGTACGCCAAGAAGGCCAAGGTCCTCTGCCCGCGGTGCCAGCACGACCGGCAGGTCGCCTACCTCGAGGGCCAGGCCGCGCTCGAGCGCAACGGCGAGTTTTCGGACCGCGTGCGGGCGCTCGTGGCGGACCTCGAGCGCCGCGCCGCCCTCGGCCGCACCGAGTTCATGCTGCGCGTGTACCACGAGCTCTGGGACGCGGCGCAGGGCCTCGTCGTCGGGCTGGCGGGCCGGACGAGCGCCGCGTGGGACGGCATCGAGGCGGCGCTGTGGGCCAACTTTGGCGTCCATGGCATGACGCTGGGCCCCGTGCGGGCCGTCGTCGCGTCGCTGAGGGAGGTCAAGGGGGACGTCCTGCGGCACATCAGGGCGCACGTCAAGGAGATGGTCGTCGCGCTGGTCGGGCCCAACGCGTCGTGGGAAGTCGACCTCGAAGTCGGGGGCTACGTCAACACGGAGTGGGCGAGACAGCGGCAGGCGGCGGTCGAGGCCTCGCGGCAGAGGGCGCGAGAGGAGGAGCAACAGGAGGAGAGGCAAGTGGCGTTGCAGCACCGGCGGGGCATGTAGGTCTGCTGTGTGGTTTGGGGCTGTGGGAGGTGAGTGTGATTTTGTTTGGAGCATATTGTGTTTTTATAAGTTCCAACACTGAGCAAATCATTGAAACTTGACTCTTCTAATACAAGTGCCTAGTTGTTAAGTCTAAGAGTCTAACCCTTCTTGAACATGCAGTCTAATAGTATGTTTGCTAGACATATAGCTAAAAATCTGCATTATAAGGCTTCTTTAAGAACTTACTAATAGATTCCCGCAGGTCTAATATTCAAAGTATTGTTTTAATCATTTTAGTTTCATATGTAGCTGCTTTTGTTATTCCAGATCATATCAGGGGAACTCCGTCATCAGTTAGGGGTTATGACACGCTACTCCGCCTGCTGACTCAACAAACTGGGTTACACCAGCACCTCCATTCGGCGTTGTGGCAGAGTGGTCTAATGCGCAAGACTAGAAATCTTGTTCCTTCGGGAGCGTCTGTTCGAATCAGGCCAACGTCGACTATGTTTTTTCATTTCTCAGAGGACTTCTTTTTTGCTGCAAATAAGTGCATAGTAAATAACACCCTCTTTCTCTATGCTTTATGTCTATTTTGTATCCAGGTATTCTATACAATGTTAAGCTGAATGCTCTTAACTACTGTTATTCTAAGGCTCTTTAGGTTTATAGGAACTTATGTTGACTATATATTTAATTGTGATATTGACTGAAAGATTCATTAGTTCATTGTTCTTGCACTATTTAGACAAAGCCAAAACCAGACAGGGTTCAGTCCTAAACAATGCGTCTTGAAGTCTGATGTTCTTTTCTATCTTTCTATTCCTTGTCTGGTGTTTAAGTGTGGGAACAAACACCCCAAGCTCTCTAACCAGCGGAGTGCAACTTGAACCACGAGAACGGCTACAAGCGCAGTCTTCTGCCCTTGATAATAAGATAAGAAAGGTTGTTGGTGAAAGGCCTAAAACCATCCGTGACAAGCCAAAGGCCATCCGTGGCAAGCCAAAGACCATCTGTGATAGGTCATTTCAAGGAGCAGAGGCACCTTCTTCTTCAAGTTCTCTTCATTGGAAGTTGAAACTTGTCAACTCATTCCAGAATCAACCAGATGCTAGACCCTCCCCCCCCC
>PJEX01000358.1:39044-49592 GCA_005350895.1 Colletotrichum tanaceti | reverse complement strand
GGGGGGGGGGGGGGGGGGGCACGCTCGAAGCTGATGCAGTGTTTCAATGCGACACACATAGCTCTCTGGGGTATTTTTCTCGGATAGCTACTCTAACCTGGCCGTTGGGCCATCCAAGTCCGCGTATCCTGCAAAGTGATGCAATGCACTCGGGCAGTCAAGCTACGCTTGCTTGCTTCCGCGTCGTTGAGGCGCATGCCGCCCCCAACCCATGACCCTCGGACGAAAATCATCCGCCGCCGCTCTGCATCCGCTTGAGACGCTCTTCGGCGGCCCTCGCCCTCCTCTCGCGGTCAAGCTTCATCCGCATTTCAGGGGTCAGGCCCCTCGCCTCCTCCTCCCGCTTGTCCTGCGCCGTCTTGGTCGACGCGACGGCCGCCAGGGCGCCCGCCCTCTTCTTCCGGTCGTTGTCGTCGACCTTGGGTCCCTCGGCGCGCAGCCTCTCCTCCTCGGCGCGCCGCCTCTCCGTCTCCTTGCTCTCCCTCTCCCTCCTGTCCCGTTCGTCGCGCTTCTCGGCGTCCGCCTTGCTCAGCGGCGCCGGCACCCGAGCGGCGTCCCAGTCCCACTTGTCCTCGCCGAGCTCCGAGCGGGCAACGCGGAAGGCGTCTCTCGTTGACCTGTCGCCCGCGAGGTCGAAGGGGGTCTTGCCGTCCTTGTTGGTCGCTAGTGGCGAGGCGCCGCCGCGCGTGACGAGGCCGAGGACAAGAGGTGCGGCGTTTTGGTGGGCGGCCAAGTGCAGAGGCGTCGGCGCGTGGTAGTTCTGGTCCGGCGGTTGGAAGTGGAAGTCCGGGCTGACATCGTTGCTCTTCAGGTAGGACAACAATGCCGGAAGCTTGGAGCGGCGTACAAAGGCCTGGATCTGCGACGTGTGCAGCAGTGCCGTCTCCTCCGCTTCCGTGAGCTTCGGCTTCGTGGGCTTGGGAGGCGCGGCTTTCGCGGGCGCGGGCGGTTCGGGCTTCGGTTTCGCTTCGTCCTCCGGGTTGATCTCTCTGACTTTCAGTCTCGTGAGCTCGATGAACGACCGCATCAGCTCGTTCTGCGTCGCTCTCCGCGTGCTGAAGGGAAACCCCCGCAGCCTTGTGTCGTTGTGCGTCAGAACCTGTCCGTCGTACGGTCCGAACAGCGTGCGCCGGTTCGTCGCCCCCGTCGCTCTGACGAAGAGCAGCTCAGAGGTATCGAGCAGGCCCTTCCAATCCTGAAGCAGGCTGCGCACATCCTCGACCAAGGCTTGCTCGTTGTACCGACGCAGGCTGGAACCGGCCGAATGGGCATTGCCCTTGGAGTTGTCGTTGGCGGATTGCGATCCGCCCTGCTTGCGACGGGTGGTGTAGCGGTGGAAGGTCTTGTGGGCGAGGACGGTTGCTTCCCTATTCAGTGCGCCGGCCGAAGACTTGTTTTGTCGCGGCGCAAGCGACACCACCATGGCGGCAAAGTGGCCGCCGCCGATCATGCACAGGAAGAAGTGAGGGCCCTTATAAGCCGCGGGCGGCGGCGCCGAGCCATCCTTTGGCACCTTGGGCGCGGCTATGGGGTCCAACTGCTTCTTTTTGACAATTTCGACAAAGTTTGCTTCGTCTCGAAGCTCCTCGCTCGTGAGGATGGCTCGGTACAGGCCGAAGTAGGTGTTGGGCGGCAGCACAGGGGAAATGAACCAAATCAGGGGCGGCTTTCCCTTCCCCGACCGCCGCACGGGGTCTTGTTCTCCATCGTCCCCGCCCGGCGCCGGGGTTCTGTTCCTTTCGGCGAGGGTCGCTTGCTTCTTCAGCAGTGCTATGAGAGTAGTATCCTTGCGGCCCGTCTCGTTGTCGTTGTCGTCGTCGTCGTCGTCGTCGTCCGACTCTTCCGAGTCCGAGCCCGAGAGACTCTCGTCGAGGTCGCCGATCAGCTTCTCAAACTCGACTTCGGACACGGGTTTTGCGCCGCGCAGCTTCTGCTTCAGGTTATAGTGGTGCCAGTCGGACTTTTGATGGCTTCGCTGGTCGAGAACGGACGAGAAATTCGCCGCACACAGCGAGCAGGCCTGAGAGCCGACGATATCGGTGCTGGAGGCGTCTTTGGTCGGCGCCGACGTCGGTGTCTCGTCTGGAATCGGGGCATCAGACCTGAGAGAGAGCGTCGTCAGGACCTCGGGCGGGAGGTCGTAAACTGCGGACTCGGTTAGCATGCGACGGCGGGGCACGGAGGGTGGTGGCATTGGGGACGAACCATAGAGCGGCCGCTTGAGAAGATCTGGCGCCGCTTTCGGTTCCATCATGACCGTTTTTCTTTGAGCCTCGGTGGGAGTTGTTGTTTCTGGTGCAGCGCAAGATCGAGGGCGAACAGTTGGTTGTCCGTCGTGCGCCGGTCGCAATGGTTTAAAGCTCGGGATGGCGGGGCACTTCCACCGGCATGACGAACAGCTCGACTTCGGGGTTGAGTCAGCCGGCGAGTGGTGGGGTAAAATGCCAAGTCAAGCCACACATCTTGTCAAACGGCAGCCACAGCACTCCCCGCAACGTGTGGCGGTGTCAAAGGGGGGTTAGGTACCTAGGGAAAGAGGGACAAGCTCAAAGTCCAGATCCCGAGTGGGGGGGTTCGTGTGATCCAATGAGACACGGAGCCCCAGCAAGCCTGGCCGAGGGTCCTAACAGGGGGTCCTGACGAAGCGAGCTGAAGTGACATGAGATGGCGGTCATCACGTCACCAAGCGTGGACTAGCCAGCTCCATGCCAGCATGCGCCCTCCCTCCCCCCCTCCTTGGCTTCGTTGCTTGTTCGTAATTCTTGGCACCGAGAGGGAAACCTCGCAGGTCTTGTTCCGACTGTCATGTCTGGCTTCTTCCTGCTCCTGCCTGTGCTTCACGAGCCCGCGCTGATTGGGAACTTGGCCTGCGTCAGTGGCCCCCTTGACCGGCTGATATCACGCTGATGATGTAACTCCACCAATCCATGCGGCGGTGTACCGATCCGTACCGGTATGATGAATCGCGACTTCCCGAGCCAGTCCCCAGCCAGTACCAATCCAAGCGGCTCCTGCCAAGACGGTTTTTGGACAGGCAGGCAGGTGCTACACTGCTAGCCTGCGTCTGAGCCACTGTTATTGTTCGTGTTGTATCTCTCTCTCTCTCTCTCTCTCTCTCGACAAACCCCGCTTTGGTGACGGTTCTCGTGTCTTCGTCGGACCGCTCGTGTGACATTTACTTTACTACAAGTAGCCAAGCCCATCCGTCCCTCTTCTTGATACCTGAGCTTCTCTTTCATCTGCTACATCCAATCTTCTGCAAAACCTTCCTCACATAATCGACTTCCTACTCCATTCCCCATTATCAAACCCCAGCACATCCCATCACTCAATACCCACACCATCATTCATCATGGATTTCGTCAAGAACCTTACTGGAGATAATAGCAACAACAACAACAACAACAACGCCACCTCTTCGTCGGCAGGCCAGCCCGAGAAGAAGGAGTCCGGCGGCTTCATGGACAAGATCAACGGCATGGCCGGCGGCGGTCCCGAGAGCGAGAAGCAGGAGGATGGTGTTGACAAGGGTATGTGTTCTCCTCCCCCCCCCCCCAACCCATCGAAACCCCTTCGCCTTGTTGTACAGAGATAATGACTTCGTCACACAGCCGTCGACTTTGTCCAAGAAAAGTTCCTCGGCCAAGGTCCTCAAGACAACGAGAGCGCTGCCGAGCAGGCTAAGGATGAGCAGATTTCCGACTTCGTCCGCCGCCAGGTATCAAGCACCACCGGCAAGGAAATCCCCATCGAGGACAAGGACAAGAATTACGGCCTGTAGATGTTGTGTTCTGCAAAGGATGTATTCATTGTGGAGGGCAGCCGACTCTGCGACCTCATGACTGAAGAGCCTGGAAACTGGCATCTCGGTAATATGGATTCGGCTGACGACGGTGATGTGTCCAACGCACCTGAAAAGAGGGCCCTGGAATGGGATCTTTAAGTAGTATACCTAGTGGCACCTACAGTAATGACGACGTTAACGGTTATGAAATCAAGTCATTGCGCCTACGTACGTGTGAATGTTCATCTCACAGATTGCAATTTTCCTGCATGAATACGCCCAGGTGCAGCACGCCATCTAAACCTACACAATGCCTATTCGTCTCGCCGAGTCTTCAACAGTATTAAGTTGGTTCTTGTTGTTCAGTCTGAGTTGTTGTCCTCGATTACAAAGAGCCAGGCTGAGCATTTGTGGTCGCATTGTTTAGGAACGAATCTTTGTTCACGGAGTCGTCCTTCTTCCATCTTCAGAACAATGGTGTTGGTCAGATCCAGTTCATCCTACCAAACGTTGTTCTCCTTCACATCTATCCAACGCCGAGTATAACAACAGCCGCCTTGGATACTCGACAGACTGACCTTCGTCTCATCATCAGCATCGGTTGCTTACTCATTGTATCATTTCTTCAATTGTGATAGTCTCACATCCAGTCCACGACCAGCCCAAACCAGAAACCACTAGAAGGCAGGTTTCCTTCACTCCGCTTTCTACTAACGTTACCTAGGAAGCGACTGATCAATCGTCTCTCACACCCGCAAACATGTGCTTCACTCGGAAGCTAGTCTTCACCGTCTGCGCTCACTCCACCGTACAGCTCGTCGAGTGCGAAAGGTTCCACAACAACCCCGACAAGACCGGACGTCACACCTGCATTTTACCCCTTTGCCAGCACTCGCAATCCCTCGTCACCGTTCTCGGCTTCTGCGGCGCGTGCGAAGACGCCTACACCGGTCTCAAAGTCGCTGGCAAAATCAACGCCTCCCAAATCCTGTGGAACTTTTGGTGTTACAAGGCGGCCCAGAAATGGAACTGCGCCGTCGACCCGTCACGCGTCCCCGTTGCGGCCCTCATGAGCCCGGTGAAGACCCTGCGCAAGTCATGGTTTGGCTACGTGAAAACCTACAAGGAGGTGAGCTTGGATATGATCACGGATGTGTCGGTGCAGTCGCTACTGAACGCGTTCGGACAGCCGGTCTGGGCGAGGCTGTGTACTATGTGCCGGGCGAACCACTACATGGACCTCGATCGGATCGCAGTCGGCATGACAGAGGCCACAACCAGCTGGGCTCATGGCCTTGGGTATCCCGAGGCAATCTTCGAGTCGAGCCAGACCCATCACCACCACAGCACCAAGGCAGCCGGTATTGCGGCGATTACCGGAGACCAGCGTACTACTCGGCATCAACCTCCGGTGCAGCAGGCTCGGCAGAAGCAGCCCCCAACGCCATCAGTATCCGATAACAAAGTCTTCCCGAGACATCCCCCCGCGGGGGACCCGGCACGCCAGACGAAACATCTCAACGCGAAGGCGCGGAGGGATGCGGTCATCCAGGAGCGTGGGGACGTGCTCGAGACCCTCGAAGCCGAACACGACGGACGAATGACGGAGATCCAGGCACAGGTCGACCTGAACGATAGGCGCGTCTCTCCGGATACCTGGATGATGAGAACATTCGGCTCGCCCGACTCTCCTCAAAGTCCTTCCAGATCCGCGGCCCAAAACACCAACAACCGCCCCGGCACCTCGAGAGTTCTGTCCCCGCGGACATCGCCGCCGTACTCCAGCCCTCCCGGCGGAGAGTTCGAGGGGTTCAGCGGTGTTTGGGCGCGTGAGCAAGACGACACGCGGGCGAACAACAACCCGAAACCCAGTTGGCCAGTCCGAAGAGCCAACAAACGCCTTCTCTACCCAGCCCACACGCACGACAATCCGGTCGGCGGGCATGGCGATGCTTCGTTCGAGCACCTCCAGGCTCGGCGGTCACAGTACGGTGAGATTGTGGACCCCGACGACATATCCTCGGACGAGGGGCCGGACCGCAAAGCGAGGTTCTCCTTCGTGCCGTCGCCCCCAAGTCACTTTGCAGGAGAGGTCCGCAGAGTGCGTCGTGACAAGGACGAGCTTGCCGATGGGCAGGGGCAGAGTGCCTCGGATGGCGGCATGGTCGACGAGCACATCGACTTCTACCTCGACGACGACTCCGTTTCTGTCTCCGGGCGAGTCCGCCCCTTGACGTACGTCTCCCCGGAAAGCTCGCGCGACGGCTCCGCCACTTCATCCCCACGCTCTCCCTCGCCCCCGGGGGGCCCCCGCAACAACGCGGCCGCATTGCCGGGCATAGCACCCGTGTCGCCCCTCACTTTCTCCTCGGACTTTAGTTTCCTGGCCGACCGAGCAGAACGCTCCGGCGCCTCGTCGTCTCGGAAAAGCCTGCCATCCGACGCATCGCACTCCGGGCGCTCCACGGACGCTGCGGGTCCGGCTTCGAGGGGCGGTCTGGGCGAGGACACATTCGGCCCCCTTTCCCGGACGTCGTCGGGCGTCGCTCCACTTCTAGGGCCGGAGATCCGGGTTGCCGCGCCCCCGCGCCCGCCGCGTAGCCCGAAGCTATGTGTCACGCATGGCGCTGCGACGCAGAGTGGGTGCCGCGGGTGTCAGGCTTGCGCGTTGTGGGAAGTTGCCTTGAAACCCGGGAAGCGTGTGAAGCAACCCGAGCCCGAGCATTTCTAAGGTGAGTGTTTGTTCCTAGGTAAGTTGGTCCTCCCGGGGGGGGTTGATAAAGTGCATGGTCACGTTCTTTTGGGATTGTTCTGGCTGGATGGGGAACAGTGAACTTGAGAAGAATGATGCCAAACGTAATGAGTGTGTACCTCTCGGGGGAATAGAAAGAAGCCTACGTTTAGTCCGTCTCTATGTGATAAAGAAGCGTATCAGACAACATATGCCGCGTTGCGTTTTGCCTGCTCGGTCTGAAGCACACGCATGTTTATCTACTATCACAACTCACGAGTCCGTCATCTTGGCCATCGGTCAAGTGAGAAGGAAAGGCGGCTGTATCAACGTCGGGTCACCCACCACACACCTTTTGACTTCCCGACCAGGACCGGATGCAGCTCTCTGGTTGACACAGCCCGAGAAGACGGCGTATCGAGACTTGTGTCCGTCGTCACGGGAATCCGATCGCGTTGGCTTCAGCGGCCGAGAGAGATGGACCGGATTCTTCTCCTCGGGGGAAAGACGCTGTTGACGCCGTGCATGGATACATCTATCTGAGCCTCTGCAGGGGGGACGATATGGCCTAGCCACCAAGTATACACGAGGCCACAAGAGCCTGATAGTCAACACTGTGTGCTCGTCTCTGCTCTTCTTGTCATAGCCAGCCAGCCACCAGGAGAGAGGCTCGAAGACAAAGACGGAAACAAGGTGCTACTCTCCCAGGGGATCAACTGAATCAGGGCCGAGGCTGGGGTTCAAGTCAATAGACGCGGCTTACGATGGCGATGGACCTCACTCGCGCCCTAGACGAATTCAACATCTTTGGGAGTCCAACGAGCGAGGCCACTCACTCGCCGGAGCACGCATATCAAACAGACGACGTGACGGGACGTAAGAGTCTCGTCACGACGCCCTCGGGGAAGTCTCGTTCCGAAGAAGAAGAAAAAAAACACCCGCACAGTTTGATGCTCACGTTCGCTCCGGTGTTGCGCCTCGCTCGTGGACCACGGGGTTTGGAAGGCGTCCGCCACGATTCATTCCATCGACCAAGTTGCTATCGGCACGCTACACTCCCAAAGACGTCGATGGCCGTCGATTTGACGAGTGAGGCTCTTATGCTGCTCACCAACGGGCTCCTCGTCGAGTCCGTTCCGGGGAACGGCATCTCCGTCGGTTTAGCACGTCTGTCTATCCATCCATTCATCCCCTCCCTCTACATGGCCACGGCGCAGTTCAGTTCAAACACCAACCGTCCCCTTTTATTATTCTTGTTTTCTGCGGTCAAGTCTCGGTGCTTCTACTCAGACGCGTACTCCATGCTCCCAGACCCCCCCCAAAGTCTCGAAGACGAGACCCGAGCGAGCGAGCGAGCTCCACGTCCTCGGGCGACGGGAAACCGTCTTCGCCAAGACTCGAGCATCGGTAGCCAGCGCATTTCCGTACATAGCGTTGCACATACAAGCACCCGGGGCGATGTAGCAGGGTGTGTTTGAATACATACTACTACTACCAGTGTGAGGGGGAAGCCCTCGGCCGACTTCTTCTTCATCTTGACCTGCCCGGAAAGATGGCAGACGTCTCATCCTTCCCGGGGCCGATAATGTTGGTAACCGGGCGTGGGATAGGTCTCGAGCAACGATTCGTAGAGCTATAGCTGCCTTCCTCATAGAAGAAGCAGCTCGGTGTCTCAATGAGTCAACCACGGTCAACCACGGTCATCCGCTGTCGGAAACCACAGGATCACCACCACCACCACCACCACCACCACCACCACCGCCGCCGCCATCACCGGCGAAACAACGCGGAGAAGAAGCGTATATTCGCAACATTCAACTCCTTCCTCTCCACGCCCACCCTTTTCGGCGTCTCGATTCATGATCCGCCATGTTGGGCCGCCGGGCACAAACCCCGAACGGGAACTAACTGACTGACTGGCCCCGTCGTCGTCTTCTCCTCCATGACACGACGACGCGTCTTTCCAAAAAGGCCAGGGGCCCTGCAAACGCGTCTCGCTCCACCCTCAGACAACCGGAACCGCGTCTCCCCCATGTCAATGTCAATCTTCACTCCCACCGGCCACAGGCCACGGGACCCTTCCCCCCCCCCCCCCTGACCTTTCTCCGTCTTCCTGTTCTTCGATACTTCTCCTTCAGCAAAGCCCCCCCTCTCGACGTTGCATCGGCACCAAAGGCATCACTGTCAGATCCACTCTGGCGCTCCCAAGGTAGCCGGCGACAGGTCCACACCGGCGGCGGCTTTCTGCCCGCCTAGGGTTTCAATACAACTCGCCTGCTATTGCTCCCAAACAAGAGAGCGAAAGGAGTATCCACTCCCAGTGAACCCTCTCCAATATTGGGCCGGCATTCCCCAACGGGTTTCTCGACAAGACCAGCACCCTTGAGCATGTTCTGTCGAGAGAGCTTTCTAAAGGGGCGGACCTCCCCCCCCTTTCCTCACGTACGATGTACGTGGAGATTGGAGAAGTCGGACAGGGTTTTTGCGTCGCTGGGACTCGGGAAACCTCATCCAAGAACCGGCATGGATATCCATGCCAAGATGCCATCTCCTTCCCCTTCTCTCTCGCGCTGTCAAACACATCGTATTCCCTGAACAGCCTACGAGGGTATCCGGCGAAAGTAAAAAACCCCTGTCAGGTATTTTCTACCCACCCCTTTCCATACCCCCATACCCATAGTACTTCTGCTGACCTACTAGCCTGCTAGTTAACTTATCCTCCTACCTATCAACACTCACACCATCACCATCACTATAGACCTATCCAACAGAAGCTTCTCTAGCAGGCTAGTTAACTACTAAAGCAGTGAACTAACCCTAATTGTGTCTGAATCTGAATCCTCTTTTCTGACGCCTATCTTAACAGATAGGAGATCTCTAGGATAACTAGCTTCTGCACCTTCAGCAGCTGCCTAGCATCGATCTGGGTGCCCTGGACGCACTTCTAGAGGAGTATTGTAGGCGGCTCCCAGAGAGTATGGGACAGAGATGCCAGGTAGTGATTAAGGCGAATAGTACGGATAGGCATACTAAATTCTGACTTTTGGCTGGGCTGGACAGCAGAAGAATAGGATAGAACATGTACTGTGATTCCATTAGTCATATGGTGGCATGTGGGGATTAACATAACAGGGGTTTTTTACTTACCCATAAGACCCTGTACTCTGTACACACCGTGGCCCCCCCAGCCGCACCTTGCCCTTCTGCCTGCTTGCTTGCCTGTCTTTCTGCCTGAGCCTTGCCCTGCTTTCCGCCCCCCTTTCCATTGCCTAAATTTAGTGGGACAATGCCCGCCGATGCCACTGCATGATGCAGGGGGAAGTTGGAGCGAGGAGTCCTCCGCGCCGGCACCTCCCCACCTCGTTTGCGCCCACCCACGGCGACATGCTAATACCGGTAACCCTCAGTCAGTCGACTTCGACAGAGTCGACACAGAGTTCGACGCACACTCGTCAGGGGGGAGGAGGGGCGACTTCGGGGTCCTGACCGGCGTAGTCTGGCGGTCTCGAGTGGACGATGGGATTCTGGGCTGTTCCCATCCGGCCAAAGACCGGGGCTCATGACGACAAGAGCAGAGAAAGGCGCCGTCGTCGTTGCGCGACGCGTCTTCCTTACAAGAGTGCACTGTACAGACTACTCGCGGACGGTCGGGTGTGAGAGTGCAACGTAATTGGGTAGTAGGAGATGCAAAAACGAGTGTCGTTCGGCATGGCTGCGGTGGGTTCTGGACGATATCGCGCTCGCTGATGATATCAGAAACCGAGGAAGATGCCTCACTACACGTCTCTCTGATGTGCCATCAGACAAACTGCCTCCAAAACACTAGCCCATCGGAATACAACCCCACGACAAGGGTGGGATAATTTGATACAGCACCCACAAACGGTGTCGATGTCTTGTTGGCCGGCCGTTTGTCTTGGATCAAAGACCTAGTATCCGTAGCATGCCCGCCACTCGCCAACGTCAGCATTTTGTCAAGTGGTATAGCCGCCGCGGCTCGTCGCCCCACGGTAGCAAACGCCCCCCCCCCCCC